>JACCGJ010001108.1:0-34106 GCA_013407085.1 Atriophallophorus winterbourni
AGTTGTTTGCTATCAATGAATGATGTCCATGAGGATCGAGATCCCGTTTCAAAAACAGTATACTCATCATCATGGACAACATTTAATCGGCGTCAAGAACAGAATGCTTACCTGTCATACAATCATGACGGATCTTGAGGAAAAACAAACACGCGAGAATGAGGTGTCTACAACTCGAATGAAACGCGTTCAACCAAGTTTTGTTCCAAAGGTATGAATATGCATGCTTTGCCATCTTTCTGAAACGTATCGTACTGTATCCATCCGACGAATATCATTGGGGTGAAAGAAACCAATTTTCGTTGTAAATACAACGAATTAAAGCAACCGGAGAACAGGAGAGAGCTGCCAATTACAATCCCATTCCAAGTTAGTTACTGAGCCGATAAACATAGAAACATGCCTGAATCGTACTGTTAAAACTGTGGTTATTTAAATGAAGTGATATGCAAAATGTGAGATTGATTTGCCACTAAAATAGATCCAAAACTGTCAGAAATAGAGCTCATTTATTGCTATTAAAAATTGATTCTTTGATTTCCATATGCAATACTTTCGCAATCATGGTACTTATGAGTAGCAAACAAATGAAAAACATTTGTTATTCCTATTTGTGGAAACAATAATACAGCAAATGTATCATCAAGATTAAGTACATCACACAACATGCAGGAAAAGGGTAAGAAAAATATCGAATCAAGGAAGAGGACAAACAGGCACTCTGGATTGAGGCATCCCCAAATCGAATACATGCTATCGTGTTTCGTAAGCGATTACAATTTAAACTTTTAAGATGCCTTCTAGCACGCATTACATTTCTGACTGAAACTAGTTTAACCCAACAATATGAAAATAACAATGTTTGAAAGAAAATTTTCTTTTGCACTTTAAGCAAAACAATGGGTTAGATGAAGGTCAATAATGTTACGATGGCTCCGTTACCTTACAAGGAGCGATTGGATAGGTTTTAGATGTGTAAAACCCTTTACCCAAGCTGGGTTCGTGAACCTTTGGCACAGCAACGACGTGATCTTTGCAATCTTGTCTTTGGTCGATATGATAATTGGCCAACGGAATGCGTTCCTCTGGAATCGGTGTTCTGTGTGCTAGGAAACAAGGAAGCATGATACGTGGCCCATCTGGGCCGACAATATCGCCACTAGGGTCAATTAAAAGACCAGACCCTAGCCCAGATTCACGAATGGCTGACTCACAGCTGAGTGGATTATGTTGGTGTTGAGGTAAAAGCTCAGCGTGGACAACAACCTCATACGATACATGGACCGGGTAGTTTGAAATATTGAATGATCCAAAACATTTTCGACAGAAAGGTTGAAGTAAATTTTGACGAGCCCTGTCTTCGTTGATTTCGTCATCTTGAGGGATCACATCTTGACTATTGATATAAAGCTGATAGGGTTCTTTCGGAGGCATGTGTTCGCAACGCCTAGGCTCCCCGGGTTGACGTTTTCTATGAACACATCGACATGCAGCGTGGGGATTTCCCTGCCAGATGTTTTTATATACTTGTTCACCCAATGGTTTCAATACGGTAACAGGTTCACCTATTGTAAGCAAATGTTCTAGGACACCGCTAAATGAGGACATGGCAAGCGCTCGGCGTTGGATGTGCTGCGGAGGAACAGATTCATGTCGACCAGGAGATTCCAAAGCAAACTCTTGACCAGGAATCTTTGGAAGTCTAATCGCCCAAGCCTCGTCCACTTTATCGATGCCACTTGGTCTGATTGGACCATGGCCGAATTTGAAGTGTTCACGAATACTCTTGACGGTTGGCCATGGATTTAGCGTAACGCGAATGAGGACATCCTCTGTCCCAGGTAGAACGGGCATACCAGTTTGCAAACTGAGATCGTTTAGTGATCTACGACATATGAATGAGCGCCAAACGCGATTCGCACATGCTTTGATCCGAATGCATTGGTGAACTTCAACGTTCAGTCGATGAATCAAACGTATTGAGGTATTGTGAAATTTAATATCGCATTGGATAGGTTCACCGGGAGCATAGATAACTTTGTCGAGTTTGGCAAGTAATGTGATGGCACCTCCATCGAAACCCGCACGAGGTCCCACTGCTAGACAGTAATCAGTAAGCGATTTTGGAGGGTGTAGGAAATCCAATGATATGTTCCGCGGTACATAGGATAACTTTCTAATTCGCATAGATGCAATGTTTTCGGTTTTTGGCAGACTGCCGGTGAGTTTGACAACGTAAGCGCTGATGGTCCATGATACACCATCACGCGGAGCGCGTTTAGGACGGGGACGCCAGGGATAGCAATCCGGATGAAATAGGTCCTTTTCCCATTGACGTTTTTTCTGTTCCTTGCTCGGCTTTTTTCGGCGAACGCGTATGGGTTCCCCTGGATGTCGTATGCGTTGTTTGAATTCGTCATCGGAATCCTCAAGTTCGCTGGGCGAATCGGGGTCTGTATCCGACTCGTGGTGTGCGAAACCAAACACCGCTTCATAGAATAACCGCATTCGATTAGGTGGAGGTGAACTGCCATCTGGGGTTGGTCTTGGCGTATTTTTCAAGTACATCGAATCGGGTGAGCCATTTATATCAAATCTAAATGGAAAATTGAAAGTGACGTATGGATGATCCGGATAACCTGAAGCTTTGGTCGCCATGGTCTGAGGCACGAAGGTGTGTTGTTGTCGGGAGTTATTCGCCATACCTACCAGTACTCCGGATGAAGTTAAAGCCTCGTCTACCATGGATTGACTACTCACAGGCCCACCAAGTTTCTCATATAATTGACGTGTGCGTAGAGAATAGGAGGATAGTTCCGGTGGACGGCGACGCAACACTTCCGCACCAAGTTTATTATAGCCATGGGGTGGATTCAACTGAGTTCGCTTCCGAAACAACACTTCGTTGATTTCAAAATCAAACGGATCCAACTCAGAACGAGCATAACGGTAACGAGCTGTCGCCTCGACAAAAACATAGGATCCCAGTTCTATGAGCCAAGGATTCACGCGGACGACCCCTTCGATTATGCCATGATGGCAAGGCTCGTATTCCAGACCGGCATCCGGCAACGGGGGAGCTCCACATTCCGGTAATTCGGAAGTTTCATTGCCCGTTCGCATTTTACGTTCGTGAACTTCCAGCAAGTTACTCCAAACATCTCGGTTGGTTAAATACAAGCACACAGCCTGCGAAATTGACTGCTTTCTAAAAACCGGCAAAGCTTTTCCCTCCCGATAACGAGGCAGGCGGGAATCCCCCGGATTGATCGCCATTCTGAGTTGTGATTGTGTATTGAAACAACTCACGTGGCTTTAACCGATCGATTTTTTTAAAATCGGAATTGGGTTCAATAGTTGTTGAAATAAGAGATGCATTGTTAACCACTGCGGGGTGCATGGTTTTGGTATCACGGAATAAATCAAAAAAACGTCCATTCTTGCGATGCCTGCCATTCTACCTACTAGCAAATTCATCGATCTGATTTTACAATTCTAATTGCTTGTGCTCGCCGCCCATTCAAACGATCGATCAGAACCAGCTTTGTTCTTACAATCCAAACCGAAAATTCAGCGAGGCAGTAAGATGGTTGTGAATAGGGACCGAGTGTGAAGTGAGTAATCAGAAAGTAGAATAGAACTCGAATCGTCGGCGCTGGTGCA
This sequence comes from Atriophallophorus winterbourni, assembly GCA_013407085.1. Classification (NCBI taxonomy): domain Eukaryota; kingdom Metazoa; phylum Platyhelminthes; class Trematoda; order Plagiorchiida; family Microphallidae; genus Atriophallophorus; species Atriophallophorus winterbourni. The sequence goes on from JACCGJ010001108.1 coordinate 3,664, forward strand.
TTCTGCTTATAACTCAGTACAATAATAAGTTCGATTAAGAACTTTACAGGGTAGGAATTAGGCGAAGAATTCCCTGACAGGATTAAATACAGCACAGTTCGTCGTCAGTATACGTCAGAAAAGGTATGCTTGCAAACAACCAAAGTAGGATAAGAAAAACGCGCGGTTAAAGTGTATATTATGAGTGGTAATTGATTTACAAAATAATGAAAGCCAGTGCTGCAAGAATGTTTTGAAGCAAGGTTCTTCGGAAACCTTTTGAATACGTAAGAACAGCCGAAAGTTTCATGCATTAAAATAGTAAACGATTATTAAACTCGCAGTGATCAGTAAATGTCTGAAGTGGCTTACGTACTCACAGTTTTGTAGTTGGCACCGTGAGTGGGTGATGTCACGAATCGCGTTAGGCGACGCTTGTCAGTTGGAGTAGATGTCATCAAGGGTAAATTTTCCGGTTCCCACCTTCGAACAATCTAAACGCTGCGTAGTCTCGAGCAAATACTGTACAGGGAAAGATTTTCAACTTTAAAACTGCATGATGAGAACCCTCAATCTAGACTTAACTTTGTCTCCAATTTCTGACGGGTAACTTGTAAGTTCATTCAGTCTGCTTTCCCATATAAACATGATTATGGTGTGATAGTTTGCAGGTCAAACATTTACGCGTCTTATCGAAATGTTGTTGTTTTGACGTCGATCGTGATGATGGGCCGACAGAGAAACCTAAACGAAACTTCATGACAAACGGAAAAAATGTATCGGCTATATCAGCAGCGTAAGTAGCCCGCGATGATTATTGTTGATTGTAATTAAGTATGGCAGTTTTGAGAGCTGTAGGAGAGTAAAATATGGTCGGTACTGCGTCGAACACCCTGAAGGACAGCTATCTGCTCCCTGGTCTACGATTCCCTCAAAACAGATTAATGCTAACAAGCTCCTAGTTTGAACACAAATTCCGTACGTTTTCAATATCACAAAGATAACCGAACCCGCACCATACCAGCATAAGCTTGATCATGAAAGGCTGGTAAAATTATCATCAGGGCAAGGTTAAAAAACTCATCCAACAGCAAAGCCAGGCGTTTGCGCTTTACACACTACGTACGAAACACTATCGAGCAATTTTATTCCGCAGTGTTCTACCCAAACGAGCGCTGTTTGATACGAAATGTATTCATTACAGGTCGCAAAGTAACACAAGACAAGACATTGCTGTGAAGCCTGAGTCCTTGTGAGGCTACATGGGTTAAATACCAACAAGTCTAAAGAAGCTGATTAAATTTCACAGATCCTTCTCAAACAATGTACGCATGCTCTATTATTACCACTCTCTGATCTTTTCAGTTACTGAGTTGTAGCAAGATTCCTTTTGACTAGAAGTGGATTAACTACGATATACAAGGGAGGAAACCGATCTGATGTGTCTAACTACAGACCAGTCACATTGTTATCAGTGGTCTCTAAACTTCACGAACGATTTGTAGCTGATGAAGTCATCAAACATTCAGAACAAAATAAGCTTCTCTCCGTCGCACAGCACGGATTCAGGACGAGGCACTTTTGCCTCGCCAATCTACTCATCACTCTTAATAACTGAACTCGAATCGTGGATAATGGATACCCTATCCGTGCTTGCTACTTGGATATGTCTAAATCATTTTACATGTTAATTACAATATACTGCTATACAAATTGGAGCAGCTCGGTGTGGGTGACAGAATATCGGCACAGACACCGAATTATTTGACTGGTAGAATTGTCAGGGTGAGATTTTATGAAGCACTATCAAGCCCAGTTGAAGTTAGAAGTAGAGTACCTCAGTGCTCAGTAGTGGGGTCGATACTCTTTCTGAAGTACGCGAACGATAAACCTGAAATCGTACGCAGTAAAATCATTTTATTTATGGATGTCATCAAACTATGAACTAGCATGCACAGTATAGAACAGTACCAACTTCTAAAAAAAGATCACGACGCATTTCATACGCGGTCTTTACGAAACCGCTCAACATTCAACATGCAACGATAAAAATTATAAACATCTGTCAATCAATTGATTTCACATAATCTCTGGGATCTCAGCAAATCTCTTGGGTTACAGGAGCGAAAAATATGGATGTGTGGTGCTATGATTGAAGTTTCCTGGCATATGCTTTATTGCCGTTGGAAAAACTGGTTCAATACATTTACTAATTTTCTCGATGAGCTGAACGAGCTTAAGCCAGAAAAACTGAAAATATTATTTAACTACGTTTCCACTGATGTTTATGACTTACTTGTGGGCTGTACTACATACGCAAAGGCCATTTCCACATTTGAAGCTTTAAATGTTAAACCAAAAACATGAAATTTTCGCTCGACATTTACTGGGGACACGCAAGCAAGAAGACGGTCGATCACTCATAACGTACGAAACCTTGCCAGAGATTGTAATTTCAATACTGTCAGCATGGAACTTTATATAGATGACGTACTTCGTGACGTCCTCGCCAGCGGCATTCAGTCCACTACAACCCGACAGAAATTGTTGGAGCATTCAACACTCAACTTCCAGAAAGCATTCAATACAACACGGTCACTCGAACTAGCTCTCAAACAATCTGAATTGCACACTGACAGGCTGCCACGCACAGCAATGTTTTTAATCTTAATCAGACACAAATATTTCCAGATACACCCGTAGAGGTGCCGTGCATACGGCAAAATGTTATTTTTGTGGATTATCTAGGCATCCAAGAACAAAGTGTCCTGCCAGATTTGTAAACGATGTTTTCCGCTTTGTTCTGTTTCGCGGCTCCAGTATCCCCATCTAATGCAAACATTATTGTTTGCGTCAATGGTATCCGACTGCAGGCTCTCATAGATACTGGAAGCTCTGAGAGCTACATAAATTTCTCAATGGTTCGTGAGAACTCTTGCTAATACCTAACAAACGAGCCAAACCGAAGGCCTGAGTTACCTACCCATTCGCTACAAGAAGTCAATTTATCTACAATTCAAATTTTCTGTCATGCCTGATCTGTGTTCAGATGTCCTGTTTGGACATGACTTTTTGAAAATGCACGAAAAGGTCGATATACCGTTCGGAGGCCCCAAACCTTCGCGTTCTCCCTTCAAAAACTTATCTGATAAGAGCAAGCTTATAGCCATTAACTCCAGACGCCACTCTTTTTTCGATGAGCGGTTCATCATATAGGAAACTGAACAATTGTTGCAAGGTATAATTGAGCCATTTTCTTCTCCCTGGCGGGCTCAGGTTTTAGTCACTACCAGCGAACGTCACAAAATGCGGTTAGTTGTTGATTATAGTCAGACAATTAACAGGTTCATGCACCTTGATGCTTACCCATTGTCAAAGATCGAGCAACTTGTTGAAAATATTGCTGTTTACAATGTTTTCAGTACTCTAGATCTGCGAATCGCATATCACCAAATACGGCTACGTGACGAGGGTGAATCATTCACCGCATTCGAAGCTGCCGGCAGACTTTACCAATTCTGTCGAATTCCATTTGGTGCGACCAACTGAGTGGCGTGTCTCCAGTGCATCATCGATGAACTAATAATCAATGAAAAACCATATGGCACGTTTGCGTACATTGACAATGTCTTCATCTGTGGTTGAGATAAAGCAGATCAAGACAAAAACCTATCCCATTTTTTGAAAACTGTAGAAACTTACGGATTAACGTTCAATGATACGAAGAGTCAAAAGGTATGATCACACCGGCCCAAGACTGCGTGGCCCCTCTAAGAGAATTACCACCACCAGTCGATCTTAAATTTGAACAACAAGCAGTTGACATGCATGCCTATTACTCCCATTGGATACCCTGCTTCTCAGACACTATATATCCACTGATCCATAACCGAGTTTTCCCTCTTCCTGAATCTGAGCTTACTACATTCAGACAGTTGAAAAGCTGTCTTGAGGATGCCTTGCTAATCACAATCGATCACGCGGTTCCATTGACAGTAGCAACCGAGGCATCTGACATCGCGATGCCCGCAACGCTTAATCAGAGTGGTAGACCAGTAGCTTTCTTCTCACGAACGTTGAATAACAGTGAGCAACACCACTCGGCTATCGAAAAAGAGGCGTGTGCAATCGTTGAAGTTGTCAGCAAATGGAGGTATTATCATATAAACCACCCATTCAGATTAGCGACAGACCAACGTTCCGTCTCCTTTATGTATGACAATAAACAGCTTGGTAAAATTAAAAACGACAAGATACAACGTTGGTGTTTAGGGCTGTCACAATACCAATATGATGTGATTTACCGACCTGGCAGACAGAATCAAGCGGTGGATGCACTTTCACGCCCCGTATGTGGTTTTGTGGAACCATTAATAAAACTGCGTCAGCTACATGAGAACTTATGCCACCCGGGCGTCACCTGCTTCATGCACTTCATTCGAGCACGAAACTCGCCTTACTCCTTGGATGAGGTCGGTAAAATGACTGCTGATTGTTCTGTCTGTGTGAAAGAAAGATTCAATACTTCTAACTTACAGGCGCCCACTTGATAAAGGCTACCCAGCCTTTCGAAAGACTCAATATCGATTTCAAAGAGCCACTACCGTCAACAAGCCGGAACCGTTACTTGCTAACAATCATCGATGAATAAACACGGTTGTCATTCGCTTTTTCTTGCCGACATGACATCACAAACTATCATCAACTGCCTTCGGCAAGTTTTCACATTGGGCACGCCTGGTTTTATACACTCTGATCGCGGTCCCTCTTTCATGTCTACTGAACTAAGACAATTCCTCCACAACAATGGCATCGCCACTAGCTGTACAACGCCAATTGATCCACAGTGCAACGGTCAAGTTTAAGGAAGTCGATTCTACTTACACTGAAATCCCGTGGTCTCCATACTAGCCAATGGGAGACGGTCATTCTGGGTGCACTGCACTCAATTTGGTCGCAACTGTGCACTGCTACAACCGCCACACCACATGAACGCCTATTCGCATACAACCGTCGGTCAGCGACAGGTACTATCCTTCCTGCGTGGCTAACTACACCCGGTATTGAGTTGCTCAAGAAGCATTCCCGAGATTCCAAATATCATGCTTTTGTTAAAGAAGTTGAATCGTTTACCTGGTGGTCGAGGAAATACAGTCTCAATCCGTCATCAAGGTCCAAAAGGTAACGATTATCTGCCGGCCACTCGCATTGCCAATCCTGAAAAAAAACACGCCCATGCATTCTGAAATTCCTGATTTCCGTACTCATGATTGCGCAAAGTCTCTCGTTGCTCATTTTAATCAAACTTAAGCAGCTGAATCAAACCTCGAAGAGCATATACAAAAATAACACATAGTTCAAAATATTCATTTGCATGCTTTTCCGTCACACACATTTTGTTTCATGATTATGGGTTTAAACCCATTATACATGTGATTGAACAGGTTGATCGTGCCAGCCTTATCCAACAGTGGCGTACAAGCGCTCCTTGTTTAACAAAGAGTTCAGTTTTACCATTTACGCAACAGACAAGTATGGTATTGTACATTTTCTGTTTAACTGCATATTTTCATTCAAATTCGGTGGGGGAGAATGCTATGATTGAACTTTGCTTCTATATGCTTTATTACCGTTTTCCACCCTTATTAAACATACCATACTCTCTCTCTCTTTTGCAGCCAGTCTAATCCAATTGTGAATTGAATAAAGCCTAGTTTACGTTCATTCTTTTCACTTGTTGTTGGATAGATCAATCACATGTGGATTAGCAGTAACTTGAAGACTTCACGGCTTTTCTTACCGCCGTGTCAGGGGAGGTTTGATCCTCCTGCTCAACATTATGCATAAAGTGAAACAAACATATGAAAACTTGTTTATTCGGCAAGAAATAAGTGGTAGCATATCTAATGGCTACACGTCAACCATTCTACGTTCTAGATCAAATTGTCGAAGGTTCTTCTTTGCTGTCCAAGATTGTTTTATCTGAAACTCTCTGACCCCATACATCATTTGTGCAGCAAGCCTCAAAACGTTAAAGGTGGAACATATACTTGTCAAGTTCCACCTTGAACGCATCAACCAGATGTAATCGACCGTAATCGTTCAATAATGAGTTTTATTTGACAAACATCTATGGACGCAAATGCAATAAAGTACCTTCGACGGGAATTCTTGTTGGAAAGCAATATGATATACGTTGATCGATGTTTTAAACATGCTTGACATGTGACGAGATGGTCGCGCAACGGACGGGAAGTATCACCGAGGATAATATTGATAAGTCGATCTCATGATGAATAGTTCTGTTTCAAGATTATTGTTAAAATGTTCTCACAAGGAACAGAGTTTCTGCTGGAGCGATCGTGATAGAAGGTTTGAATAACACAAACTAGCTTGACAAAGTATAGGAAATATAGCGGGTAAACAACATGAAATAAGATAATATACAAGAAATGCTTAACTGTCAAATAATCATGATAAAAATTACTCTAGCATTAAACGAGACAACACACAAGCAAATTCTCGAAATGCGGGTGCGTAGAACGCTTCGTATTTCAGTGCAGTCTGTTCTGTCTGGTCGATAGATCAGCGAATGGAACACCTCGCCAGCGGTAGCAATAGTTTTGGATAGGAGGAAGTAGGTCATGGAGTAAGCACTCCGAAGAGTATCGCGAAATAAAAATGAAACTTTCCACGTGGCACTCATTACCTAGAATTATAACAAAGTGTCTCTAAAAACAGACTTAAGAAAAGATCTATCAATCACTTGAAGAACCACCGTGAACACAATTAGGGGCTATGTACCTCAGATATATTAACTATGTAACTGGTTAATCGCGTAGATTTCAACCAGGGAGACGGACCGTCTCGATAACACCGTTTAATTTCGAAGGCCACAATCTGTTTGAAATATGATTAACCTCTGCTTAGGTACGGGCAGCCTCATAGTATCTATCCCACGTAAAGCATAATAATATGCGGCAATATTTTTCAGCACGAGCTTGTAATTTCATGCATATCCTTACAACTAGGTCATTCCGAGGTTGAAGTTTTAAATAAACCAAGTTAGGCAGTATGATAGTATGAAAGCACAAGCCTGATCCAGGCAAAGGGCCGCACAGTCAGAGACTGCACGTGGGCGAAGATACTGTCAGGTTGCCCAGGCCTAGACAGATATGAAGGGGAAATAGAAATGGTAGTGAGACTCCAGCGTGTACTCGCGTGCAGCTCACTACCGTTGGCCAATCAATTTAGCACGATGTTAGCCGCACAGCACAGAAATGCTGCACGATTGCACATCCGTGCACAAGTTAGGCAGTAACGATTTGGCTTTCACAGAAAGCGTCCAAAGCAACGAAGTTTTGCCGGTTAACTAGATTCGCTATCCTTACACCATTGTTAACAATTTTATTACGGATAGTCACGTTATTCAATGGTACAAGCCTACACCAGTGAGTGTGCAAAAGCAAGGAAGATAGAAAACTGCGAGATGCCGTTTACATTCCCTGAGTAGAATCTAGATTTCAAACACTTGCGTTATTCCTCTACTCATTCTGAAGGAGAGATTCAATCGAAAGCCTCTGAGAGGCCACATATGCTTCAATTTTCGGAATTCGATGTTTTACAGATGTCAGACGTAATGTTGCCAAATAAAAACGGATTGCTCTAATTAACTGAGCAAGAAAAGCAGCCTTGTATACAAGCTACTTAGAACCACATGGAAGGCACAGTTTGATGGGAGAATTCATGATTTCGGATATACGACAGATTACCACCTGTCAGAGATCGATCAACCGATAGAGCAGACGCTGTCGGATTGATGGGAATATGCATTCCTTATCTTGGTGAATATGCGACGGATAATTTCGTCCCATGTGTATGTTGTAACTACATACACTGCATAACAGGACTTCCCAATTGACCAATTGCATATTTATTTCCAAAACGATTTTCGAATTCATGTTGGCCGTGGAAGATATCACAAATTAAGTGGCGGCAGCACGATAGTTATAAACAATTATGTTTATTGTTTATGGAACCAGTGTTAGGAGCTGAAGGAAATTTTGACGCATGTCCTTTTGCTATTGGACAAGTTCTAAGAGTGTCTGCTTTGCCATTATCATCATCATGGATGCATCGGTGGCACGTCCCGAATGCTTGACTGTCAAAGAATCATGACGAAATAAAATCCCAAAAGTTAGGAAGGGTGGGACTGAGACAGTAACGGAATCTATAGAAAAGTAAGCATAAACAAACTGGAAATGGCATTCAGTCAAGTTTTCTGAACAAGCAGAGCGACATCTGCACAACAGCTTCATTGCGATCAATTGGAATGTTTGGGACCGATCGTGTATTCCTAAGGCAAAGAAATTTGAGTGCAATCGGTTCGAGCAGTGGTGGGGGGTAGACAACTACTTAACCATGTTCCATGTCCTGACTATCACCCTTAGTCTGACGAAGCTCCAGTGTCAGAAGTGAAACGTTACCCAAAAACTGCTCTAACCGATTGCACTCAAATTTCTTTGCAGCTTCCTTGCGACTTCTACTGCCATGCATCAGAACCAGCTTTCCTCGTCACGCCTCTGACAATAACTGAAGATTAATCAAACGCTCCAAGAAGACGGCCACTGAACACGGTTTCAATACATATCCTAAATCGTAACTAGTCTTCCTAATGCTGAAAACCTTCCACGATGTCCAAAGAGCGACGGGGAACGTTTAACAGGTGAATACGTACTGATTTGGCATACAGCATTTAAAAAACTCACCAGTGCGTCAGCACCCGTAACCTTTTTCGGGATCGCTTTATTGAGAATCGCAATCACTGACTTGTAACCTTTCGAAACATGGCCGTGAAGCGAAGCTACCGGTATAATCAGTATTTTTTTAGAACAGTCAAGTGTGTAACATTGCATCAAAACTAAGATTGTAGAACGTTAAGTTAAACGTATGTGATCGTTTTACTGTATATCTTAAGTGATTTTAAAAGATAACTAAATTTTCATTGACTGGTTGACATTTTCGAATTCCAGATGTGTGTTTTAAAACGGTTAAGCATTCATTTAACAAAAAATCAAATCATTAGGGATATACGACGATGAGCAAGCCAAAGTCACACCAGGAGGAAATTTTTCAAACGACTTACGAACAGTGTGATTAGATTCGTGTTGACGCTAAAATGGCAAAATGTTTTGGTTAGCAATGAATCATTCATAGTACGCTGAACGGATAACAATTATATACCACGAGATAATCATGGTACCATAAAACATTGGGCTGGTATGTTGAAAAGCGTTTAAAAAGCTAACATTACAGACCACTAATGCATATTAAAAACAATACATTTATGACAAATAAATGAATGAAATCACAAACCGCGATCTTGGCAAACCGCCACACAGTCATAACATGCACAAGGGCTAAGACGCTGTCAGGTTACCCAAGCCTAAATACATATAAGAAAGGGAAAATGGCAATACAGAAGTACTGCACATCTAAACATTCATGCAATTTTGGAACACAATTATGATTCTCATCAATAATACCGGTAGATGTTCAATTGCCACGATTGTATGAAAAGTGTGCAAGGTAACGGACTCTGGTTTAATACACGTATAGCCATGTAGGTCAAAAAAGCCTCGACCTTTAGACGAATAAGAGAAAAGGATCATCTGATTGTATACTCAGCAAAGCAGCCGAACTCTAAAATAATTTAACTATTCAGGAGTAATGATGTAAAATAGTAATTTATCTGCGTGAGCTTACTCGGTGAAACTTTAGCGATAATGAATGCATCAAAAGTGCTATCTGGTAATCGCCAACAGGTTGAGAATCCCAAGAGAGAATGAAAAAAAAGAACAAAGCGAAAAATTGATGGGATGGGTTATCCGGGTTAAGCTGCTGCACCTAGCCAGTGTTCGATTTCTCTGCATAGTATAGGCTATTATCAGCTCTTTGTTAATTCAATGTGTTGCAGTTTAAACCGCTCGCATTCTCTGCTAACAACCCCACGTGAACGAAGAAACTCTCGTATTCCCGTATGACTATATATAAGATCGATGACGTATGCTAAACAGTGATGCTCGGTCTCCAAATACAGCTTTAGTGTTTCCACAACCTGACAGAATGAACAGTAGTGTAAGTTTTGTAGCAAGATAAGGGTACAGTAGCTATCGAGTTTATTTTAGTCAAGCTTGCGAAGAAATAAGACATTCCACGCATCCTTCAACAACAGCATGAATCTAGCCCGTTACTCAGTCAGCCGAAAGTTTCAGTCGAATCATTCTAAGGCTGTCAGTTTCGACTTTTGTTAAAATCTAAGTGAAAAATCTCTTTCTAACGGGGACTCCATCAAGCGTCTTAAGTACCCTATTTAGCAAAAACAAAAGATTTTCTTTATCAAATATAATAATAATATACCGGATAAAAAATAGGACACAATAAAATACAATGGCACCGCTCACTTTGGTTTGCAGCCACATCTCGTAAGGTTTCCAGTCAAGTATTAGGTTGATCTTTTGGACCTCACCCAGACAAACGAATACGCCATACTGAGCCTAGCGCTACTGTGAGTTTCTTCATCCCAACGTGCCACGTCATGAACTGGCCACCCGATCGTTTCTCCCAGGATCTGCGAATAAGACGCGGTACGGTAAACGGTGATAAGGCATTCTTGAAACGTCCCAACCATCACAAACGAGCAAGCATCAGCATTTCTCTGTCATTGGCCTCTTGGTCCTAACAACCGCTTGCAGACATCTATATGTGTAACGCGATGCTGCCACCGAATGCGAGCAATCGTATGCAGGCATACAGAAATATGACGGACATCTTCCGCTCGGACAGACCAGGTTTCCCAGCCATAAAGTAGTGTAGCACGCATCACTGCGTTGTACACTCGGTCTTTAATATTATTATTGTTACACAAGTCTTTACAGACGATGTGCCAACAAGAATACAATGAAGAGTGTACATGATGAAAGAAAAAGTAGGTTCCATGGTTCTTGTTGAAGGCGACATACTACCCGGTTGCCAAGGCCGAAGTAGGGGGTTAGCTTAAGGGACCCCACCCGGAGCCTTTGACTCAAAAGTCTTCCCGCAAGGCAGCGGTTTTTTTCCTTCGCGAGAGCCGGTGACCATTTTGAGGGTTCTTCCGCCTCTCTTGAAGTGCCTCGGCGATTGTTCGAGTACGCCTCTCTAGCCTTTGCACGACCAGGTGCAACCTACAAGGCAGCAGGGATTTTTCCTCAGGGTTCACTCCCGAAGCCTTTCCCGCAGTCGGGTATGCTGCAAGGCAGCGGAGGTTTGGAATCAGGGTTTTCCTTCCCTTAGATGGACTGCCCTCCCAGGCTGACGAGCTCCAGCTGCCCGGAGCAAACTGGTTTTGAGGCGCCAGTCATCCGCCTTCGCTAACGCTACACCCGCTTTACGAACACGTTGTGAGATCGCGTCCTCGGTTCAACCGTCAAGATAAACAAAGCTGTCGACCGAAGATTGACGTCACACACCGTTAGATTTGGAGCAGAGCCGCTCTAGTCTTGAGTAAGTGTTTTACACGTGCCATACATTGAAGCTTGAAGTGCCAGGCGATTCAGCGATTGTTACTTTACTTTTACTTTTGTGCGACCATCTCCCCCTGGAGGATGCGTCGGCTTCAATGAAGATTCTTGGGAATTTGGGTACAAAGCGGCGTCCCCAGCACCACTCGGCGTTTGTTCGAGTCAGCTTCTCTAACCTTTGCACAACCAAGTGCAGCCTGCAAGGCAGCAGGAAGTTGCCAGAAAGAGGTGGTGTGCACCAACTAACCGTCTGCCAGACTATGTTTTAGATTTTTCCTCAGGGTTTTCTCCCAAAGCCGTTCCCGCGATCGGGTATCCCGCAAGGCAGCGGAGGTTTAAAATCAGGGTTTTCCTTCCCTTAGATGAAATGCCCTCCCAGGCTAACGAGCTCCATTTGCCCGAAGCAAACTGGTTTTCAGGCGCCAGTCACTCGCCCCTTCTCCTGTTGGTAGAAGCAGTTCCGCCGGGCTCGGGGAGCCACTCTTGCAGGCCAGAAGCTGAACTTGGTTGTCAGAGGCTATTTGAGACGCATGCCATATGGGAGCATTTTATAAACAGTGGGAGCTTATCACCACTGCCACCCCCGGCTATGACAACCTTTGGAACCTTCAGGTTCAGGGATTGTTGCATTATATGAGGGTCATCTCCCAGAAGTGCGCATACTCTAGATCGGTAGCTCTCTCACCCGGCAGAAAATCAAAATCCTGCGCCCAACAGACCAGCTAAAGCTTTCCTTATGACATCGTCGATCGCGAAGTTAGAAAAGAACGGTGAAATGGGGCAGCCCTACTACTGAAGATATTAAACGAAGGCGAAAATTGTCCATACGCTCACAACCCTGCCCGAGGTTTAGCAATATAATGCTTTCAAAATCCAAACAAACATCTTGGGGACTCCATGTCCCAGCAGACAGTTCCAAAGACTTTCACGATCGATTGAATCGAATGCCACCCGGATGCCTAGGTATATCATGATAGTTGACCTATGAAAGGCGTGGCGTTGCTCCAGTAACTAACAGAGTGTGAAGATTTGATCTATACACCCTCGACCGGCACGAAACCCAGTTTGCTCTTCCCGTTAGATGCTCAAACCAATGAAGTAGAATGGAGTCCAGTAATTTAAAGGTACTGACATGAGACTGATACCCCGATGATTTTTACAAGAATCGCGCCACCCCTTTTCGAAAATCGGAGCAATTACTGATTCTCTCCAACAGATCGGAACGGGTCCCTCAGCCCATAAGTTGGCAAACAGGGCTTGAAGATTGCAAGCTAGAGTGGAGCTGCCATCTTTGAACAGTGTTTCGTATTCTCGAAATAGGTGGGTGCAGAAGGAAAGTTAAACTGTTCTGCCCATCGCTCCATGCGTCTGTGCATGTTAAAAACTGGCTAACCATCTGCTTCACGTATCAGTTCACTGATGTCTGGTCGCCCGCTTCCAGTAGTTCTGATGCGTTGAAACAATTTTCTGAAATTGCCTACAGCTGCCGCGGCTTACTTACTTTTTTACTTTTGTGCGACTGGCTCCACGGGTGGGTTATCCGGCATCATTGATGTCTCGGATCGCACCAGCCCACGCACGTCGATCGGAGGCGAGATCGTTGCAGATCGTGATCCAGTCTCGTTCCCACCTGCGAACTCCGTAGACGGTACGCAGACCCAGGGTGTCTACATCCTCTTTCACAGTTGACAGCCAGGTTTTTACTTGACCACCTTGCCGCCGACGCCAGGTGCGAACGGGTTTGGGGTCGAGGACGAGTTTTGGAAGTGCTGTGTCTGTCTTTCGGAGGACGTGGCCAAACCATTGCAGCCTTCGCCGTTGTATGTGGGCGGAAAGTGGAGATAGTCCGCTGCAACGCTCTCGTACGGCTGCGTTAGATACTCGGTCAGTCTATCGGATGCCCAAGATTACCCTGAGGCACCATGGTCAAACACTTCTAATGTGCGTACAGCCTGTGACCTTAAAGGCCATGTCTCGCATCCGTAAAGCAGTACAGGGCGGATCGCTGCTTGATAAACACGCGTCTTAGTTTTTAGGCTGATCCCGGGCTTGCGCCAAAGGGTGCCTTTCAACTGCAAAAAACGCATTGCGAGCACGATCGACCCTTAACTTCACTTCATCTTTCGCCTGACCATTGGGCAATATACTAGAGCCGAGGTATTTAAAGACTGGAACGTATTCGATCGGACAACCCTGGACGCGAAGTGGCTGGATGCCTGGTGTGTCGGAATAAAAATGCCTTGGTCTTAGCCGCGTTTATCTCAAGACCGACTTTCGCGGCAGTGGCACTAATGCGGTCTAAAACGCTTTGCAGCATTTCGGTATTGTCGCCCAGAACGACTATATCGTCAGCGTAGTCAGGGTCGGAAATCCATAGATCCGTTGAAATTTGCACCCCTTGATACCCTGTTAACGCCTGGTTCATTATCCAGTCTACGACATAGTTAAACATAACCGGCGATAACGGGCAACCTTGCCTGACTCCTGTGTGCAAGTTAAATTCACGCGATTCTTCACCGTAGACACGAACCCGTGCCCTTGTAGAGCGGTAATAGGCTCTGATTAGGTTGACGAGCTTTAATGGAACCCCATCCGATAGCATGATGTCCCATAAACAACCACGGTCTACGGAGTCGAAGGCGGCGCGGAAGTCAATAAAGCAAGCTATCGTTTGCTGTTGATACCGTGCACGTTGCTCGAGGATCCTGCGCAAAGTAAATATTTGATCTACGCAACCCATCCCAGGGCGAAATCCACCTTGGTTAACTCGGGTGCGCAGATTTCTTTCGGCGGAGAACCGATTAAGCAGGAGCGTTGCAAACACTTTAGCAGCGGTGTCGATTAGACTTATTCCGCGGTAATTGGAGCACACAGATTTATCTCCACGTTTCGGCAGTGGTAGAATGATAAACATCCCCCAGTCTGATGGGAAAACTTCCGTCTCTCAGATCGAACAAAACAGCCGGTGTAGCGGAGATAATAATACGTCGGCACAGGCTTTAATAAGTTCAACGGAAATTCCGTCCTCACCTGGCGATTTACCATTCTGCATTCGTCGTAAAACACTGGATATCTCGTATTCTGATGGTGCCTCGCAGTTGACCGGGTATTCACAGCTATTTATCGGGGAAGTGAATACTGCATTGATAGATGACGGGCGGTTCAGTAGCTGACTGAAGTGCTCAACCCACCTATCTATCTTTTGATGAAGGTCAAATATCATCTGTCCTGACGAATCTCGAAGGTTCGTACAAAAACCACAGCTTCCAGATGCTCTGCGAATCAGGCGAAACAGTCGTCAAAAGTCTCCTATACTTGCCGCGGCTTCCATTTCGGATGCGGTTTCTGCCCAATATAGCTGACGATCCTTGCGGGCTGATCGTGTAGCAGCTCTCCTAAGGAGGCGGTAATCAGATGCACCACGCATTCGGGCGTCTCTTGCCCGGGCAGAGAGCTCGATGGTGTTCTGAGAAATCCAATCTCGTCGGCGAAGAGAGGCCGTGCCTAGGGTTTTTAGTGCTGCAGTCTGAGTAGCGGTCTTCAGTCTGGACCACTGTTGTTCGACTGATGCATCACTCCCATCCAACCGCTCAGCGATATCGTCAATGAGCTTTTTACGTTGGGCCGGGTTTCCTAAGGCTTCCAAGTTTAAGCGCTTCCTAGGAGTTTTCCTTTGGCGGTTTAGCAGGCGAAGTCGAGCTTTGCGCGAACAAGTGTGTGATCGGTGCCTGCTGCGTTCCCTGTTTCGGCTCCACGATAGGACCTACAGTCGAGCACCGAAGACATCCAACGTTCGCGAATTAGAACATAATCGATCTGGTTCGCCGTTCTACCATCGTTCGAGTACCATGTGACCAAGTGTTTTTTAGGGTGCTGGAATTTAGTGTTACAGACGCATAGGTGATTGTAGGCCGCAAACTCGATCAGTCGATCGCCATTCGCGCAGCGCTGCCCTAGGCCAAATTTTCCCAGGATTCGGTTTGTTGCGGAATCTGCTGATCCTGTACGAGCGTTCCAGTCACCAGCCACAGCCAGTACGTCGTTTCCAGCAACTCTATCGACTACGGATTGAAGTTGGTTATAAAAATCGTCTTTTGTAGTTTGGTCGGCTGATAGGGTTGGGGCATACACCGAAACGACTGTTATATACAAAGGGTGACCCCTCAGCCGGACCACCGCAATTCTCGGGGATACAGGCATCCATGACATAAGTGCTTGTTTAGCATGGTCGCTGAGCGCTATCGCTACTCCATGCTGACCAGATCCATCCTCGGGCCCACTATAAAAAAGCCAATAATTACGATCGACTCCGGGGACCTTGATCGATTTGGATCCGTGTCCGGGAAGGCGGACCTCGGAAAGACAAGCAACATCTACTTGGTAGTCCAATAAAGAGCGCATCGTGATTGCTTGACTAACAACGTCACGCAGTGTCCGTACGTTCCAACATCCCAGATAAAAGACCTTACGGATATTTATGGCCCCAGCTAGCTTACTTTTCACCCTAGCCGCTGGGAGAGCCAAGGGCGCGTCGCGTCTCGGGAACGCCGTAGCAGAGAGCTGAGATATACGTTGAGACATTGTCATGAAGTTTCTTGGGGGATAGTGTACAAGTGATGTCCCCAGCACCACTTGGTGTTTGTTCGAGTACACCTCTCTAGCCTTTGCACAGCCAAGTGCAACCTACAAGGCAGCAGGGAGCTGGCAGATAAACGCGCTGTGCGCCAGTTATCTACCTACGGGGGCTTCTCTACGGATTTTTCCTCGGGGTTTTCTCCCGGAGCCTTTCCCGCAATCGGGTAACCCACAAGGCAATGGGGGTTTGGAGTCAGGGTTTTCCTTCCCCTAGATGGATTGCCAGTAGCTGACGAGCTCCATCTGCCCGGAGCTAACTGGTTTTATGGCGCCAGGCACCCGCCTTCGCCCCTTCTCCTGTCAGTAAGAGCAGTTCCGCCGGGCTTGTGAAAGCCACTCGTGCAGGCCAGGAGTTGGACTTGGTTGTCAGAGGCTATTTGAGACGCACGCCATGTGGAAGCATTTTATAGATAGTAGGCGGCTCATTCCTACTACCACCCCCGGCTGTGACAACCTTTGGAACCAAAGGCAAAGTGCTGCAACAGTCTAAGACTGCACGCGGGCTAAGATACTGACAGGTTGCCCAGGCCTAGAGAGATCTGAGAAAGAATGGTAGTGAGACTTCAGCCTGCTTTAGCAAGCGGCTCACCATCGGTGGTCAATCAATTTATCACGGTGTAAGCCACAGCGTAGAAGTAATGTACGTTTGCACATCCGTGCATCCGAACAAAGGAGTGATTGAAACTATCGCTGAATTAGCGTTACTCTTATCACTAATAATAATCGTACCGATATTTAAAAAAAAACGTTTGCGTAGATCCTGCTCTAATCACCGTGGGATAAGTCTCCAATCATTACGAGATTATTAACGTCCATATGCCTTCGAAGATTAGCATCACATCGGGAATCACTGATCCGAGAGCAGCAAGCTGTTTTCAGGCCTGGCAGAGGTGATGTCGACTACATTTTTACTCTTCGACAGATCTTAGAAGTGCAGCACACTATTCGACAGACGATAATAGCCATCTTTTTGAATTTCAAAGGAGCATTTGATCCAGTCGTTCGAAATGTCCTGTTTAACACCATGCTATACAAAGGCGTTTCGCAAAATTATGTCAACATACTGCGTGCACTTTATGCTTATTCATCCGGATGCATTAGGGTTTACAACGGCCTTTCACCCGAATTCCCCACTTGGTGACATGGATGTCCGATTTCCCCTTTTCTGTTAAATTTTGTAATTGATGCCATCATGAAATTATTCAGCGAAGGAGCCCCATCTTTCATAGTTCACTTAATGCCAGCTGTCAAGTTTCTCGACTTGGACTATGCTTATGATATAGTTCTGCTGTTCGTCTCGTAGACAGATACACAGGCGATACTGAACAAGCTAGCTAGTGTCGTGCATGCATTTGGAATGTGTTTTGCACACCCTAAGCGCAGTGCTCAGCTGCAGGACATCGACTTATCAAACAGCACTTTATTACTTGACAACCAGACGCTTGAACTCGTAGATCGTTTTACGTATTTCAGTAGTTGCATCAATAATTCTGCATCGTTAGATGACGAGGTCTCGGCACACATTCCTAAAGCGACTGTAGCATTTCGCAACCTAGGTCACCTCTGGCGTCAGAAAGGACTCTCTTTTACTCAAGGGTAGAGTCTATAAAGCGACAGTTCGGGCTGTGTTACTGTATGGGTGCGAAACTTTGACCTTACGTAAAGAGCACATTCGGCGTCTCCAAGTATTTTGCACCCGATGTCTCCGTAGCTTTCTAGGAGTTAGTTGTTACAATCGCATACCCAACGATGCTCTCAGAAATAAGATCTTTAGTAGTAATGTTGATATAAAGAGGCAGATCAACCTGCATACGTTGCACTGGTTCCGTCACGTTTTACGGATGCCGGACCACGGCTTCCAAAACGGATTCTTTTTGCGACGCCACATCCTGATTGGCGTAGATCTCGGGGTGGCCAAACCGTCACATGGCATAGGCAGTTAAAAAACCTTACCAGTAGCCTTTCCAAAGTCGGCGCAGTGCGTCTTCCTGGCTGGTGTCCCCGCGATCAGATGTCGCAATGGCTAGTTACGCTTCAGGATATGTCCCGAAACCGTGTTCAATGGCGGTTTTGTACTAAGCATCTTCTTGGAGTGTTAGCTTAACCTTATATGATGCATGGGGGTGAAAGCCGTTAGGAAGCTGTAGTGCTGATGTGGTTCTACTCGTTGCTTGAATGCATGCCCCATTCGAGGTGTAGGCACCTCATCGCAGTTTCCTTGTGCTTACCCTTATATAGAATCCACAGCTATTTAGGTCACACCCTTCGCTATCTTTTAGGATTTTACTTTTTATGGTTGTTTGGCAATTAAGCATTCGGTACATGCGACCAGTGTAATACTGTCTCTGATGACGAAGATGACGAATTCTATCTTGGTTTTCACTTACATTGGAGTCGCTGGAGAACCCAATGGATGATTTCGAAATCTGTAAGGGTATCCCCAGTCTACAAGACTAAAATTGCGCCTAAGACGAGTGAAAGACTTGTGAAAACTTACTTTACTTTACTTTGTGTGACTATCTCCTCCTAGAGGATGAGTCGGCTTCACTAAAGATTCTTGGGAATTCGGGTACAAAGTGGTGTCCCCAGCACTACTCGGCGTTTGTTCGAGTCAGCTTCTCTAGCCTTTCCACAATCAAGTGCAGCAGGGAGTTGCCAGAAAGAGGTAGTGTGACTACCAGACTCTGTTTCAGATTTTTCCTTATGGTTTTCTCCCGAAGCCTTTCCCGCGATCGGGTATCCCGCAAGGCAGCGGAGGTTGAAAATCAGGGTTTTCCTTCCCTTAAATGAAATGCCCTACCAGACTAACGAGCTCAATCTGCCCGAAGCAAACTGGTTTTCAGGCGCCAGTCACTCGCCCTCGCCCCTTCTCCTGTTGGCAGAAGGAGTTCCGCCGGGATCGGGGAGCCACTCATGCAGGCCAGAAGCTGGACTTGGTTGTCAGAAGCTATTTGAGACGCGTGCCGTATGGGAGCATTTTATAAACAGTGGGAGCTTATCCCCACTGCCACCCCCGGCTATGACAACCTTTGGAACCACTTGTGAAAACAGTACCGCTTCAAGGGTTATCATTACGCGATCTCTTTTGCCGAGCGGTTGTAGTTATTTTAAAATGCTTAACGGCCTCCTATTTTGCCACTCAAAAGCCACTCTTGATTCATTACCGCAATGTGATCATCATCATCATCATCATCATCATGAAGCACAAGTTTAGAGCCAGACAACGTGCCAAGCAATATGAACCAAGAAAAGCAGATAAGCGAGCGCATGAAAAAGGGAAAGCAGGCAAGCGGAATATGCAAAAGCAAATACACAAAACAACTTGTTTTTGTAGTTTCACAGCATGCGATTGTGTGATTTTTTTGTTTTTTCAATTAAATAATACCGGATAAAAATTATGACACACATAATATAATACACAATGTGATAGGAATGGGCATAGCCGAATAAATTCTAATCTTTCACCATCCGTCCCGCTTATGAGCACCACTGGTGCCAATTTTTCTATCCAGGCATATTTTGGTTCACGATTAGAAACCAAAGCGCCAGTTTTAAAGAATGGAGCTCGTCAATCTGAGTCCTCAACTATAATATATTCAAATGTGTCTAAACCCACGTCACCTTGTTTTAAAAGTAACCGACAAAAGGACTCGTCAATAGTACCGGTACCAAGTACCAAGTGCTTAACTGCCGTACAACCAATGCATATTAAAAAGAGATTGGGAAGGGTGGGACCTAAATAGCTACTGAACACGGATGTGCAATCGTTCAGTACTTTGGGCTGTGCGGCTAACACCGTGCTAAATTGATTGGCCAGAGGTAGTGAGCTGCATGCTGAAACAGGCTGGAGTCTCACTACCATTCTTTTTTCTCCCTCATATTTGTTTAGGCCTGGGCAACCTGACAGTATCTTAGCCCACGCACATTATCTGACTGTGCGGCACTTTGCATGGATCAGGCTTGTGCTTTCATACATACATACTGAACATTTAATATATTATACACATGCACTGGGATGAATTGCCTACACCTCAAAACAAACATGCATTGAAACAAGTGTTGTGAACAAGTAGAATTACATCAGCGTGACAACTTTCTTGCGATTTTCACTGTCACGCATCATGGCAAGGTTTCCTCGGCAGTTCACTTGACAACAGGCAAGATTAATGAAACACTCCAAGAAGATGTCTACAACAAGACCACCACCGAACACGATTTTGGGCCATATCACTAAGACTAAGAAGCCGCTGCGAATTTTCATCTTTTGGACCCCAACCTGGAAGACGGGTCGCACCAACCGCAGCTAATTTAATAGTCAAAGCCTTCATCTTCTTGAGCCGAGTCAGAGTCTGGCCACCCTCACAAGAGTTGAGAGCTTGGTATGAAAACAAACATTTGGCCCGAGCTGAAATCCGCTTGCGTGCTGGTGCAGACAAGCAAAAACCTATATTTTATCCTCTGATCATGTCTGCGCAACCATATGCTATAGACGCCGTTTGTGACGTGCCTACTCCAATCTCAAAAATCATCCCACAGACAACTTTTAGGGAGTCTGCCCAATAAAATATAACGACCCCGTCCCACCCTGTCTTTTGCGGGAGAGCCTAAATTGTCCTTACACAAATGCTCAAGGTTTCCTCATTACACTCCGAACGGCACACGATGCGTGCTAATTGTCCGCTTGATCTCATTGCCATTACCGAGACTTGGCTGGCGGATTCTATCTTAGACGCGGAAATTTCACTCCCTGGAATGTCAATCATTCGAAACGATCTTCCCACCACAGGAGCCTGAGTTCTCTGTTTTGCGTCTTTACTTATTTCTTAACCCCTATGATGTCTTTTTGATATCAAATAGCACTATTATGCTCTCCTCAGGATCTTTTACCCCCTCCCACATATATCGATTCGAAACTTATACATTCCATACGGCGCGCTTTATTTTTACGATGGGATACTTCATTTTCAACTTTTTTGAACGTAACATTAAAAGCTTCTACGTCAACTAGAGTACCCTTTACAGCACTATCCTTACTCCTCGCTTTTTCAGGTATACACGATTTATCTCTATTTTTGTTAAGTGCTCACCACAGTCAATTATCGGCACGTGTTATTGACGTTTTACTTTCTTTGATGGCGATAATGATTTCTATTTGGATCAGCAGTGATTCAAAGCGATCCAAATATGCGCTATTTGTCATCATTTTGAAATATATGCGTATATGCAATCTCAGTTAGAGAGCCAAGCCTAGTCGTACTGTCATAGACTACCTACGGGTCGAGATTCTGTCAGGTTGTCCAAGCCTGGGCAAATATAAAACAGGTATAATGATGGTGAGGATCTAGCGTACATACACAGCTCATTATCTGTGACTAATCAGTTTAGATGGGTTGTGCCTGCACATTACAGAAATGCTACCGAATCGCACATTCGTGTGAAGCTTGGATCTATTTACTATTAGTTAAAATAATTTCGGCCATCAGATTTTCTCCAATTCTGGTTGATTCTAGCTACATTTTTCTAAAACACTATGAACCGCTTTTATTATTGTTTGATGCTTCATAAAATGCACTCAACATTTGAAGCAACCCTTGTTTCATTACCTGTTTTGTTTTTAGCTTATGTGAAGCTTCATGACTCAGGATACGGGTCAATGAATCCATAATAGGGGATGATTTCCCGCTTAAAGTTCGTCCGCAAATCTTTCAGACCGCCGATCGTTCAGACATCCAATGGCAGAATTATTCGTCCCAAGGGCTTTCCTTTTCTTGTTACCCTCGCGTTTTCTGTTCTCAGTGCTGGAGCCTACTCGTTTAGAAATTTTGACTACTTTCAGCGCAAGTTACTCCGTTATTTAACAGCTGCTCAACGCTTCACAAGGTAGGTGTAATCGCTCGTCATTTTCTCAGAGCTGTATATACTGGCATATGTATCTCGTTGGATTACAAATGGACACTTTACACCACACCAGAGGTAATTCTCGTAAATTCATAATTTCCTCTCCTCAGGATAATCCTGAATTCGATCGAATTCTCAAAAATTGCCATCAGCGAGCTGCCGATAGGATTCTAAACGGATGTTTGCGTAACGGTGGTTTGTACATCAAAATGGGTCAGGGCTTATCCAGTTTGAATCACGTGCTCCCGAGGCAATACACAGAAACGTTAGAACGCTTGCACGACCAGGCACTCAAACGAAATTCCGATGAAGTACAAGGCATTTCTTCATTCTACAAACTATTTCAGTCATTGCTATGTTCTTAACTAGCTACACGTTTAAAGCAGCTGTATCTATCATGAAAACCTTGACATATGACCTCGCTATAGTTAGAGCATCTTTCTAATGTAGCAAGAAATCTGATGTGGTTATGAGCACTGCAATATATAGCAAGAATGCTTGTTTGGCTGCATGAAAGTGGACGTCGCAAAAATTGATTAAATGCATGTTTCGTTTGAGATATATAGCATCGAACCATTCGTTACTTGCTACCGGTGAATGCTAATTCATGATGATATTGATATGCCAATGTAACAATAATAATGAGGGATCATAATCACCTCAGGCTATACTTGTTACTAAGCTACGATTAACCTCGTTAGTAGATACACTCGAAGTGACTTTACTTCCGACACATGCTAATAATTCTCGATTCATCAGGTCAATATGCTCTTGTGAGAAGATAGATCGAAACGATCGGCACTTTTAGACTGTTTTCGAAAAATAATCCCCAAGACTTTCGTTGTACGTAACGTTTCGATATTTGAATCACATACTTAGACCCAATATAGTGGTAGGAACTTTGGATTCGCTTTTGTCTCCATATATATATATTGGTATGGTATGAAAGCCCAAGCGTGGTCCAGGCAAAGTGCCGTACAGTCAGAGACTGCACGTGGGCTACGATACTGTCAGGTTGCCCAAGCCTATACAAATATGAGGGTGGGAATAGAAATAGAAATTGTAGTGAGACTCCAGCGTGTTTCAACATGAAGCTCACTATCGTTGGCCAATCAATTTAGCACGATGTTAGCCGCACAGCACATAAATCCTGCACGACTGCACCTCCATGCAATCGGAGTACTCATTGATTGCTGTTAATGGACTTTGTTTTCGTGATATTTTAACCGGTCGCTGTTTTTACGTCTAAACTCAGGTGGATAGAATATTTTTCGAAGACTTTGGCAAGTACCCCGCAGAATTGTTCGCTTCCTTCGACAGGGAACCCATCGCGGCCGCTAGCCTCGCTCAAGTGCACCGCGCGATCACGAAATCGGGCGATCAAGTGGCCGTCAAAGTGCAATATGAGGATCTACGCGAACGTTTTCACGGGGACATCCGCACTTTGGAATTTCTTTTAAAATTAGTGGAACTTGTACATCCAAACTTTGGTTTTTCTTGGGTGCTGCAAGACTTGAAGGTAATTAATCTAATATTGCCGATGATCCTTTTTCAATCCGAGGTTTGATATTTTTGAACCAAGTATACTAAATGTGTTTTTCGCTTGATCAAATTGACGCAGCATGTGTTTGCTTATTTCCGCCGGTTGTGTATGTATGCATCGCGTCGGCCCATATACTCTTAGGTTGCCCAGGCATAGACACATGAGAAGGAAATGGAAATAGAAATGAAAGCGAAGCTCCAGAATGTTTCTGCCTGTGGCAAACGAATTTATAACGGTGTCTCACGCACATTACAGTACTGTACAATCGCACACTCGCCGCTAGTGAACTGTCATTCGGTGTCGCTGGTATTATCGCTTTTAATTCCCTTTTATCACCGGAATTTATTGAGATCAATGATACATCGAGACAACCACTTAGCCACTTAGCTTGCAATTGGATGGTGCACATCATGAGTCGCATCGATTGTTCGACAGTCATCACGGGAAGTGAGGTTCAAAGGTTTTGAGCTTTAATGTCCTTCCGCATCGCAATAAATGTTGATGATGATCGTAGTTTGGCGACGAAACGTCCGAAACTTAGTATGCAAACTTGGTGAACACCTAAGAATCAACGTCCGATACATGAGCCATAATCTCTTCTACTATTTCTAAGAATTTAACCTTTTCTTCACCCCCTTCATCCTGACTTTATCACGCCATCTCTTTTATCTAGCTGCTGGGTTTTGCTCAATGTGTCACTTGATATTGCATTACACATAAGGTGCATCATCGCTGGCTTTTTTATGCATCCCAGTTGAATACTCGTTAACGCGAAATCTTCATGTTCACTCAATGCCATTACCAACTTAAATTCGTTAGAACACTAGACATTGCTGATCAAAAGTAGATTGAAACAGGTCTGACGCACTTTCATGTCATGATACCGTACAACAACTTTGTTCTTCATGGTCGAGCTCACGTAAAAAATCAACGGTGTAAAGCTTCATGTTTGCATGCATTTCCATGGCGCACACACCACGATCGGTTTCGTGCTGTTTGCACTCATCAGGTATGGCCAGTTAGATCAAGATCCGCTGCGTGTTTATGATGGAAATGCATGCAAATAAGTATTTTCGGTCAAGCCCAGCCATCCACGTGTCTGCGCATGTGTGATTGAACCGGTTAGTCGTACCAGCCCTATCAACCAGTGGCATACAAGCTCAACTTGGCATAAAACTTCATTATTTTCCAGATTTAACATGTAGACCTTGTTTCGTTTTAGCTGTGATGTGTTGCCACTACCTCTCTCTTTTTCACCTCTTGCCCCCTAGCACACATTGGCTAAAGAGTTGGACTTTGAAAATGAAGCCGAGAACGCGCGCAAATGCATCTCGGATTTGGCCGCTTTCGGCACCACACGACCAGACGGACCCGTTCACATTCCTTGGGTAGATCAACAGTTGACCAGCAAACGAGTCCTCACCGCGGAGTATATAGATGGGATCAAGATTAATCAGGTCAGTTACTTTACTTTACTTTTGTGCAACTATCTCTTCCTGGAGGATGAGTCGGCTTCAATGAAGATTCTTGGAAATTTGGGTACAAAGCGGCGTCCCCAGCACCACTCGGCGTTTGTTCGAGTCAGCTTCTCTAGCCTTTGCACAACAAAGTGCGACCTGCAAGGCAGCAGGGAGTTGCCAGAAAGAGGTGGTGTGTCTAACAGACTCTGTTTCAAATTTTTCCTTAGGATTTTCTCCCGAAGGCTTTTCCGCGATCGAGTATCCCCCAAGGCGGCTGAAGTTGAAAATCAGGGTTTTCCTTCCCTTAGATAAAATGCCCTCCCAGGCTAACGTGCTCCATCTGCCCGAAGCAAACTGGTTTTCAGGCCCCAGTCACTCGCCCCTTCTCCTGTTGGTAGTGGCAGTTCCGCCGGGCTCGGGGAGCCACTCGTGCAGGCCAGAAGCTGGACTTGATTGTCAGAGGCTATTTCAGACGGGTGCCATATAGGAGCATTTTATAAACAGTGGAAGCTTATCCCCACTGCCACCCCAGCTATGACAACCTTTGGAATCAGGTCAGTTGCTTCCAAGAATTACTCCGCTTCACAATCACAACTCACATCGCTGAGGCTCTACAACGGAAAACCATCGGGAATGGGAATTCTCGTGATGTTTACCGGCCGCTCTCTTAGAAAACTTGAAACGATGGCTTGGTTGTCAAAGTACTTACATCTCTCGCACTTACGCACCACAACTGGTTTCTTGCTCTTTACTTTCATCAAAAGAGACGGTAGGCTTGGTTTGAATGAGCTTTGAAAAAGTGCAAATGTGGTAAACATTGCTACATTTGGGAGTGTTTGTTGATTAAATTTCACAGCCTACCTTTTGATTGCTGATTCACACATCCGATCATAATCAACCAATCTCATTTTTCGATTTTACTGAGGTTAAGCGTTCGATATTTAAATACCAAATTCATTTGTTTTGTACATACATTTACGTTTACTTTTTGTTACTCTTAATTCAGTCCATTTTATATCGCCAAATATTCTTTCTGGTTAAGTTTGTACTTACAAACACCGTCGACACTATGCTTCTTTTTCCAGGTTGATGCTCTGCGCAAGGTTGGGTTCTCGTTGGCCGAGCTAGATCGCCTACTCGTACGTACGTTCAGCTATCAAGTTTTTTGCACAGGCTTCGTTCACGGTGATCCCCACCCTGGCAATCTTTTTGTTCGCCAACCTCCATCTCCGAAAGATGCTCCCACATCGTTCATCCCACGTCTCTCCCGCTGCCTCCGTAGCGTCATTTTGTTCCCATTCGGTGTCTGGAGGTGGCTCGTGTATGGTACGCCGTTGCGTGCTACCCCTATACAGCTCGTGTTGCTTGATCATGGCCTCTACGTCAGTCTTCCAAATAGCCAGCGTATTTCGCTTTGTGATATGTATCAAGCCATTCTGGACCGAGACGAGTCACGGATGCAGTTAGCTTCATCTCAACTAGGTGTTTCCGGTAAGTTGAACAATATGAGCAGTTACTTCGAAAGCATGTATGATATAAATGTGTTTTTTGTACGATAAATGGCTGTGCTAAAGTTATCCTGGAATCAGATAGCGTCGAAACATTCACCCAGCCTGCAGTCCAAGAAATGTATCGGAACACTTCCAGGTGTTCTTCGTGCAACTGCCAATCAAAGATGGAACACGCTAGCGGGGTTTTATTCGGGACGCCACGATATCAGTCTACGAGGCCGCACAATCAGCCTCTAGGTCCCACTGAATTTCAGTGCACTTAACTGAAATTCTGCAACAACAGCGCAAAATACCTTCTAGGTCTCAGCACAATAGAGAGCTCAGACGCCTAAGTAGGAATGATTACAAACAGAGTTAAATAAGATCAAACAAAGGGAACCAGCAAATAATGCTTGTATTGTGCGGAAATTCTTGCAACTTAGTTAGTCGACAGGTATCAAAAACAAGGAAGTGAGCAAAAATATACTGCTGAATCATCATCATCATTAGAGACAGCATTACACCAGTAGCATGTACCGAATGCTTAACTGTCATAGAACCCTGACAAAAGGAAAAATACTAAAATATGAGGAAGGGTTCTACAGAAGAGTTAGCACAAGCAAACTGGGATAAGTTGTCTACATCTCGAATGGAACAGGCTTTCAATCAAGTTTCGTTAACGAGTAGAGCGACATCAGCACGACAGCTCCCATGCGGCTTTCACTGTCATGCATCCTGAATCAGACGTTACTCTATCCCTAATAAGAACTGCTGCCTCTCACACTTTGTCGAACATGTTCGAAAATAATTTTGCTGCCCCCCTCAACGGTTTTCACGCCTTATTTGACGCGATATGATCCTTAACCAGTTAGCTTAGATCCTTCTAGTGAATCAGAAATTAACGCAAATATTGAATCCATGAAACGATTTAAAGCTGCTATCCCTGATGCCATACCCATTTTCTGTTCAAGAAAGGTGGCCAAATCCTCACCAATACACTATGCGTTCTGAGGTGCGGCTTTCTGAATCGTTACCCCACAGTTGGGAAGCATCGGTTGTCATATCGAAATTCAAAAAGGCACCAACTTCTCATCTTTGGTTTGTTTGCATGAAGATTGACCGCTCAGGGAATCGCAGGTCTTACAGCAGCAGGCTGGCTCCCCCTGGCAAAGTCTGCCGATCCCACTTTTATCCATCGAAAGATCTTACAACTGCGCCATACGTATCTGCAGCCGAAATCTTTTAGATTTCACAAGGGGTGTTCGATTCAGTAAATCGAAAAACCTTTTTTAATATCTTGCATTGCAAATGTGTTTATAAACTACTGCGTGGGCTTTATGCTCACGCAGTATGCCATGGTATGAAAGCACAAGCCTGATCCAGGCAATGTGCCGTACAGTCAGAGACTGCACGTGGGCGAAGATACTGTAAGGCTGCCCAGGCCTATGCAGCTCACGCAGCCGTATGTGTTAAGGCTTACAGCGACTTTTCACCGAAATTACCAACCACAAGTGTCGTCCGACAAGGATGTCCGGTTTTGCATATTTCGTCTAATTTTGTAATTGATGCCAATACGGAATTGTGGAGCGAAGACACCCGATTTCTGGAGTTCACATTATGTCATATAAAAAGCTTCTTGATTTCGACCATGCTGTTGATATATTTGTCTTTAGGTTGGATGCACAAACACGCAAACGAAGCGCTTTTCCACTGCGTTGTGCTAATTGTATGTTGTCATTCAGTTTCACGTAGCTATGCGAAGGTACGGGAATCTTTAGCCGAAACTCTGACAGTGTTTCTAGCCTCGCGATGTATGTTCATCGCCAGCATATGATAATATTCCGCCCCGTTTCACATTGCCATACATGCAGACACTAGAGGAACAACCTCTCTCACGTCCATAGCGATGTGCGACACCTTGTGAATCAGCGCTGTTTGCTTGGCATCGGAAGGATTCCCGTTCAGACACCGCAAGCAGCATCAGCTCTTCCAAATTGTAAAGATGGTCCGATCATCCTTAACGTGTTCCGACCTCGTAGAGCTTTCATGACTTATCCAAAGATCGAGTTCCTGTTTTCCACTCGTCTTTCTATAGGTATGATCCGGTTAGCGTAGGTAGTGTTATCTATGCACAGCATATTGTATACTTTAACCCTCGGTTATTTCCAAGGTATTTTAGCTAATGCTGCGTTGTATTCTATGAACGACACATTCACCGTGTCTTGATTTTTACACCCATTTGTTTTAATTTCATTCGAAGCTTGGTCTGTCTTTGGTGAAGTCATTCTACAAAAACCTTGGCGACGCACCACACTACGGCTGCCGTCCCAACTGACCGAGGCTGACAAAGCCTATTTGCGAAACACCGCTGAACAGCATTTCGATGAAGTTATGTCCGTGTTGCAAGAAATGCCCCGTCCGATGCTGTTGTTCATTCGGTAGGTGACTTGTAAAGCTGTAGCAGCTTAGCTGTCGAGCAGAAATTGATTGTTCTCTTCCACTCATTGGACTCTTTCATACTGTTTCATTGAATGAATAAAAGCACAAGCAGCTCACTACTGGCGGCCAATCAATTTAGCACGGTGTTAGCCGCACAACACAGAAGTGCTGCACCATTGCACATTCGGGCAATACTGTTTCATTCAGGTCTGATTTTTGGTTCGTCTCGTCCGGACAACTTAGTAACCACATGCCGTTTGACTTACAGCCAAATGCAACCAGAACATCACTGTTTCATCCTTTCTCGTGTGTCTAAACTTGGGAAGCTGGGCTGATTCCTAGCTTGCATATGGTACCTTACGTTTCAGCTTTGTACCAAGGCATATCCCACCAATCGCATAAGTGACAGAACGGTATCGTCTAAATTTCCATATATTAATGACATTCATGTTTGTCTTCAATTTCCTATGCAATGCAGTTAAGTGCCGCAGACTTATTGACTGCATATGGACTTAGGTACTATCAGTTTGGTCTGGCCCAGCTAGATAAACGGTAGCAACGAAAAGATGGCAGTGAGACTTCAGCCTGTTTCTACATGCCGCTTAGTGCGGGATCAGTTTGTGCTGTATGGAAAATCAAAATATCGTGAAGTTATCTGCGATGTAAAAAAGTACCGCACAAGCGTGCATCCACACAGCGATGCTCTGCGAAGCGCTAGACCGCCTACAAGCTATTCATGTTGCTCAAACTAGCCATCATTCTATCGGTCTCTAGAGGCCTTTTCGAATTCCCTATACGAAACTGTTTCATCACAATTTATTCATTTGCAATGCAATGCCGTTACTATAAATTCAACCTCATGCGAATGGATCACTACCTAAGGATGGCTATTTTCTGTTTTCTTTCTCATCTATCCAAGCCCGGGCAACTTGACAGTATCTTAGCCCAGGTGCAGTCTCTGACTGTGCGTCACTTTGCCTGAACCAGGCTTGTGCTTTCATACCATACCAGGTATGGCTGTTGTGCCGTTAATCTAGCCCCCCCTCGCATTTCGAGGCAGCCATTGTTGGCCTCATTCGGCTTTTGTCCGCCATATATAAAAAATCACAATCGCACGTGAATCCCATGCTTCACTGCATTTCGAATAACTAAACAGTGTGATTCAGGAGGAACAATCTCTCCCGCAGTGCTTACAGCGATCGGCGACAGTTGGATGTCGGCGGCGTGATCTGCCCTCAGCAGCCGAGAGCGAAATCTGCTCTTCTCCAGCATGAAATCTCACGCGTCACACTGTGCCTCCACTGCGACAGGCCATTGCTAGTTCTAATTGACGATCAAGAAATGTCCTAAGTAGGGTGACACGCAAAATCCTAAGGCGATGCAGAACTGAACCAGGATATGTCAACAATAGCAGTTCTTTATTGAGGCATGCGAATATCTT
>JACCGJ010001109.1:9943-38181 GCA_013407085.1 Atriophallophorus winterbourni
AAGATGATGTGAAGTTAAGGGTTGATCGTGCGCGTAATGCGATTTTGCAGTTGAAATGCACCGGTTGGCTTTGGCCCTAGATCAACCTCAAAACTAAGATACGTGTTTATCAAGCAGCGGTCAGCCTTGTACTGCTTTATGGATGCGAATCATGGCCGCTGAGGTCACCGGATGTACGATCTTTAGACATCTTCACCCATTGGTGCCTTAGGATAATCTTGGGTATCCGATATACTGACCGAGTATCTAACTCTGCAGTTCGAGCGCGATGCAACGGATTACCTCCGCTTTCCGTTCTCATCCAACGGTGGTGGTTTGGCTACGTCCTCACGAAACTCGTTTCCGACCCTAAACCCATTCCTTCATGTCGTCGGCGACGGGGCGTTCAAGTTAAGAGCTGCCTGTCGACTGTGCAAGATGATCTAGATGCCCTTGGACTGAGCACCGTCTACTTCGTTCGCAGGTGGAAACGTGACTAGATTAAGATCTGCAACCATCTAGCCTACGATCGACGCGCGTGGGCTGGCGCGATTCGATATATCAATGAAACCGGCTAATCCATCCGTGGAGCCAGTCGCGCAAAAGTAAAAAAGTAAGTAAGTAAACTTGCTGATAAGCTTATACGACTGGACGAGTGTTGTAGATGCAGGCGGATGTATTCATGCATGCTACCTTGACATTTGTAAAGGTTCCGACAGAGTCAACCGTAATTTAGTCTTGAACAAGCTACAGAAACACGGTATTGTTGAAAAATTATATGAATTGATTCGTGATTACCTTGGCAACAGGTACATCAGAGTTCGTGTGGATGAACTATTATCAAAGCAAATCGATGTCACTATATGTGCTCCGCAAGGATTGGTGCTAGTGCCAATAATGTGGTCTACGTGAACGACTGATTAATGGCAAACGACAGTAAGATGCATCTGTTTTCTGATGACATAACGATATGGAGAAGAATCAGAAATGTAGATGCTTGTATATTGCTACCAAATGAACTGAATGCTTTGTACAATTGGTCATCAGAAAATAACCTGCCTTTGAATATGCAAATGTCTAAGATCATGCAGATAGGTCACGATCCTCTTTTTTCCTACCCATAAAAGTTCGGCAACCATATCCAGGAGTATACAGTGGAAGGAAAGGGCCTGAGTGTGTGGATTTGCGGTAGTTTGAGAAATGGTTTGCAATGAGATGCCGTTTACAAACGCGCATCTCGACTGCTAGGTATGTTACGACGAATAATTTCACGTTTCCCCTAACATGGTTTTCCTCGCGTGATGAACACTTATATACATTCGGTTCTAGTCTATGCTGCCCAATCCTGAACACCATGGTTCCAGAAAAATAGAGCTTCTAATCTTATCAATATTTTTGAAAATACGCCACACACCGAGCGACTCAGACGGCTTGATCTGAGGACACTTGCACAAAGGAAAATGAGAGGTGATCTCATCCTCGCATACAAAATCCTTACTACTGTTTCCTACCCCTTGTATACATTATTCTACCTTCGAACTTTCAGCAACATCCGTGCTTATGTTTGCAAGTTGGAAAAATCACACTCCAAACGGAACTGCAGCAGGTATTTTTTTGAATTCCCTACATGCTGATTTGGTAAACTCAAACAGGCTAGCACAATTCAAATCGAAACTCGACGACTACATAAGAGCTAATACACATTTTGCCGCAAACTACTGATAAACTATCACAGTCATGGATCCCATTGATTTTATTTATACGTATATACACCTCGACTCTATGTTTATTGTAAAGTTAATTGCTTTCTCAATCATAAATCTTGAATCTTGCTGTTTGAATACCCTGTTATTGGGGATTTGCTTCATTTTTGAATAATTGTTTATGGGTAGCATACTGATATCTAATGACTCACTTTTTTAGCTTGAGTCGCCAACAAGGCAGTTTGCAGTTCTGTGTGATTTTTCAACACGGCATCAGGCACCAGACTCAAATGCACCCGAACAATATGACAGTGGAAACATTGCGAATTCTCCGGACCCCAACATCCCGTGTGACATTCTGAGTGGCAAGCGAGGCATTGTTGCGCGATGTGACGAACTGCTACGGGAGTTGTGAAGTTTTCCGATATAGAAGCATTGGATGGAATCGTGTAATTGAGTAATAACTGGTATGTGTTCTCTGAAAGTAAATAGTATCGTTTATGTTCAAACATGTGAAATCAACCAGCTAGGGCAAAATTAGATGGTGTTTCCGTTTTTACATTCAGGATATCAATCCAACGTTATGTATGTCAACCCCCTAAAATTTTCCATTTAGTTACAATCAACATTTCCAACGATAATTTTGTTTAGCTTCGAATCAGAGCCAAGAGAACACTAAATATTCAAGTGTTTTATTTGCGCAAATAACAGAGTTTCATATAAACGGATTACTTATGTGCGAATCAACAAATTATAGCAGACACCGCGAGTGTATAAGCATCGGTTGTCATTTCCTTTCGATTTGCAGGGTGATTTCGTGTAATGTAGTTCTGTTTGTTACCTTACCAATTTGGGCTCAATTGACCGTCTTTGAAGAATTGTATGCCGTGGTTGTTGAAGTTTACTACTAACCATTTTTTGAAGGCTCACTGAACCTAATTCTAAGTACATTCACTCAAACATGCAAAGTCGCGGACTGTAAGTGTGACTGATAGGAACATCAAAATAAATTAGTTGCTGACTTTCCTATTGGTTCATGTTTTCGGATAGGTTGGCACTCGAACTGTTATCACACCATTCATTCGTATGTTAAATTTCTGTTGGTTTACGACTGTTTTCGTTTCGGCGTTTTATGTTTATGGATTCTGTCGAGAGTTGATTTTCTAACTTGAAAAAATGTTTACTTGCATTCATTTCTATCATACATACACACACACCACACGACCGGTTTCATGCCGTTTATATTCATCAGGAAGGGATAGTAAGATCAGGATCCGCATGCCTTAAAACAGTGAATAATGTCGATCGAATAAATTGAACTAAGTTACCTGCTTCAATTTATTTTATACTCAAATTAGTTACCACTAACAAAGTTCTTTCACCATTCAGACACAGCACTGGTTACTTTACGTCATTATTTTTTAACCCTTGAACAGAAACACAATCGTGATACGGTAAAGCAGGAAATAATGTAAAACACTTGACAGTCTTTCGATACTCACTTTCGGGGCATTTTATCACGCATCTGTCGCGATACCAGTAGCCAAGACACTCGATACAACCGTGCTGCTGACCATTAGCTCGTGAGACACTGAACGCTGTACATTTGGCGCACAATGAATGACAAGCTTTGCAAATGGGTAGCAAACTGGTGAACGATTCTGCCACATTTGCGAACGTAGATTCAGGATGCACCATTTCAGTCGTCAAATAAGTTGATTGTGGACAATCTCCGCGTATACAGATCCATGAATTTGCGGCTTTGGTGGATTTGTACCCTCTGACAGTAACCGCATTCGTTAGATCTAAAATCACGAGAAATTTACTCAAAATTATCACGTATTTACCATGAAAACTTCACGATTTGATGTTATTTGGCCAATGACGTTGTTATCACAAACCTTTTCTACTCAAGCAAACTAGTGAGACTGCAATCATTAATGGCTAGAAATATGATTTACAGTAATTAACCAATTTTGTTTTCCAAGATTATCGTCCAAACTTCAAAATATTCCATAACATATCAGTATCTATTAAACCAACTGTTCCCACACTCTCTATAACTACATACAGTTCAATCGGCAAGTCTGTGCCTCCAATTTCACCACAGCAGCATACTTGGAAAGGTGTGTTTAATCTAATTTCTTTTCACTCGAGTGTCTGGATATTAAGTGTCAGTCCGGTCAATTAATCTCCAGACACATAATCTCCAGTCCCTTAGTCCCCAGGGAAGTTATTTAAGATAAGAAAATATTTAAATGTATGCAATGACTCTTGAATATGGTAGAAGTAGCAAAGGTCGAAGGACATTATTTTACACGGGAAACGAGTTTTGGCAATAATGGCAATATTAATTGGAGATGTAGTAAATTTGTCACACAAAAGTGTAGAGCGAGATTAGTTACATCTAACGATCATATCGTACGTAATTTCGCACTTCACAATCACGAGTGCAACAAAGAAAATTTTTTGGCGAAGAATGCGGTGGCTAAAATGGAGGAAAAATGTTAGAAATTAATGTAACCACCTATTCCTCACAGACCTCGGTCACATTCGGTCTGTCAAGAGGCACTCTAATGGCATTACCTCAAAATGTGCTATCTCGCGGACACTCAACATACATCAAAACAGTATAAGAAGGAAAGACCCAACATGCACTCTCCTGTCCCTCCCAAGTGTCGCCATGTTTAATAAATAAATATTAAATAAATTCATTTGAACGTATTCTGCATTGTTCAGAAGTTATCAAACTGGGGATTATGTGACTGGGGATTACATGTTCGGGGATTAAGTGTCTGAGGATTATGTGTCAGTAAACCGTAAAGTGCATATTGAGGTAGTAACGAGGATGTGAGCACAAACATACAGAGAAGACAGATGAATACAGAGGAACTTCGCGA
Organism: Atriophallophorus winterbourni; assembly: GCA_013407085.1. Lineage (NCBI taxonomy): Eukaryota > Metazoa > Platyhelminthes > Trematoda > Plagiorchiida > Microphallidae > Atriophallophorus > Atriophallophorus winterbourni. The sequence continues at coordinate 14,526 of JACCGJ010001109.1, forward strand.
AACCAACAGTAAAAGTCTGAATGCTTGTCTAGGTGGTAAACCCAGTTAGTTCTAGCTATTCGTTTATGCTACTTATAAACACATATCAGCCTAATATGCAAAAACTGTTATTTTTGCTTTGCAAGTGTAAATAATATTATCATTTTCTTTCAAATTGAACGGAACTGAGTAATATGATCAAAAGCAATCAGTTAAATCTTTTTACTGTTTCTCTGAGTTATAATGTCACACATTTTTTCAGTCAATTTTTGGAACTTCTCGATCGGGTCTCATCGCTAGTAGCAATTATACATCGCGAACAAGAATGAATAAAATGCTTGCTATTTTTTCCATTAAAAACCAGGAGGTACTCGGAAAAGAATCAAAGGTAAAATTATTCACTAATCGTTACCACATGTAAACGGTCATCACACCATCATAAGATGTGAGCACATTACAATGAATCAACAACAATCGCTTACAACGGGAAACAAAACCCCACCAGCAAAACTCACTCTGCAAAACTGACTCGGTTAGACCTTCGGTGAGTAGTAGTTTTTCACATTTATTGCAGCCACCATGTCCAAAATGACGACCTGGTCCGGTGCAAACTGACTGCTTCGTGAGAGAGCGCGGGTGACAATGTGGACTACATGTTTCGCAGATTCGCAGATCCTCGTTGAAATAGGCGTTAAAATCACAGCTTGAAACGCAGCGGCCGTTTGCCTGCATGAGAGAAAATGCAAATAGTTTCAACCACTCCTTAAGTATCTATCTTTATCCCGTTATTTATACGTTTAATAATGCATCAATGCCAATCAAAATTAAATTTAAATACGTTAATTGGACAGTATTTCATCACTCCTGATCAGATATAGCAATGAACGTGAAAACGTAAATAAAGATTGCTAATATTACCGAGGTTATCAGGCCTGTGGTACAATGGTGGAGTCGATTAATATGCACATTAATTGGCTGGTATTTATCGACAAATTTTAATATGCCAACAACGATTTCAAGATATCATTCCAACTAATCACAGAAGTTTAGGTAGAAACCGAGACAAGTAAAACCAGGTGATTTACATCTTCAAATCGCCTCGAAAGCAGTTTGTCTGATAAAGCATTCTAGTTATAGAAACGAAGCGTCCACGAAAACTCATATTGAAGAGAACGGATACAATTCGTTAAGATTAGTCGCACGCCTCCAGTCCAACCACGGTTAGAAGTGATCTATTTTGCCCAAAAATCACACGTTGATGCGAAAAGTGATGATAATTGGTTGGGTGTAGTCCAGCTGCAGCATATTTTCTGATGGTCTGAGATTTCTTGATAATGAACGAGCGGTTTGTGATTCTGGTCCACGTAATAAATGTTCCGTCCGAAAACGTGTTGATATCTCACTCACTACGATATGACATGCCATTCTGTAGCTGAGCTTAATTTATTCAATAATGATTCAAACTCTAAATGAAAATGGCCCTTCCGTTCTTATCTCCCACTCTGAGGCTCTAGTGTCGGTTTCAGATATTTGTTCACATCAGGTTGAAACATCATGAATTTACTTACTGAGCCCCAAAAGGTTGGAAGAAAATTGAATATGAGTAGAATTCAACAATTATTAACTGTCATAAGTTCAATCGAATCTGAATATTTCATACGCAAAGAATGTTTATAATTCCATTGCTCCAGATATGTCATTTCTCACTAAAACGAAGCAGTTATAATCTATTCAATAATATACAGAATCCTTGGCCTCCGGTGGATATGGACCATGGATGAATATACAGAAGATTGCTGGTTTATTAAAACATGAAATGAACTAGATGAATTAAATTTTTGCACCGCATGTTACAATGCATTTCGTCTAACATACCCACGCAGTTTTGCATCCACCAACACACTCGTGTGCTCCAGGTCCGGAACATGTTTGCCGACATTCCGGGTGGCATGCCATACACCAATAATCCGCATCAGGATAACTAGCAGATCCGTTGAATCCTGCTTCGTCGGTCCCCTCAGTTGAGGTTGTATTCAATGGTTGCGACATGAAACCCGGAAGATCATCACACAAGTCGACACATTTTCCAGCAGCACGAAATTTGGCACAACGGATGCAATGCTCTGGGGCTGGACCCCAGCAACCGAAACGTGCATCACACGTTGAATGACATGTTTCACGATTCTTCTCTTTGATCAAATAAGATACGATGTGTGTTAATATAAAAATGGAACAAAACGAAAGTAATTCAGAATTTTAAACTACTTTCGGAGTCAATTTTCAAAACCTAGCCACATCACACAATCAACAATTATTTGTGATTACAATATGGATTACTAACGAATACCATGATGGTGTTAACTCAAATGTAATCAAACAGGAAAATTCGAATTTTAAATTCTAAATAATTTGTGCCTGTGGGTAAGACCGCGCCAGCTGCTGTATAACGAACAGCGAATAAACACATGCCACATGTGGTGTGTGTGTGAAGGAAATGCATACAAATACGGATTTTTGATGATCGTCATTGGTTTAACCCCATCTAGATGTGTGTGGACACATGTGATTGATCAGGCTGGTTGTGGCAAGCTTAAAAGACAGAAGCCTACAAGCGTTATTTGCTTACCATTTTTCTACTGTTACAATGAATGCGGATCCTGATCGTACCGTCCCTATTTGATGGGTGAAAACACCACGGCAAACCGGTCGTGTAATGCATGTGATGGAAATGCATGCAAATGAGAATCTTTGTTTATGACCATGAGTTTAACCCATTAACATGTGTTTGGGCGCATATGATGGAACAGGTTGGTCGTACCAACTTTATCCAACCTGAAAATAAAGCAGTTATGCCTGCTTTGAACTGCACGCAACCCAAAGGCCACATCAGCTGACGATATAGAAGGGAACTAGCAAATATATATACAGAAGAACAATTAAAAATATCGCTTTAAACTGTACTCAAAATTCTATTCAACTTTCACAGTAACTGATCAGTGGCATCAACGAAAGAGTAGAAGTTTTTTGATTTAGGAGGCAATTTCTAAGAAATATTTTCATGAATATATTCTAAAATCTACGATAACAGGACCGATCAAAATAAAATAAATTACACACGAACAAATATTTCGCAGCATCTCGGAAACTCACCACAATGAGCAATCTGAGCATTGTCGGAGTCGATGATAGCCAAAGTCCCGGAAATTTTTGTTTGATCGATTGGGTTATCTTCAGAGGGAAATTAAAATTCATAAGGTGTATAATATTCGAGATTTACGCTACGACAAATTGGTCAGGAATAATTAACAAACATGAAAACATTTCGTGAAATTTGGTTCGAGTATGTTATACTGGAGGTAAAAGAAATGCTGTGAGTTTTCCTTAATCAAATAGGGTATAGTAGGTTGAGTGGATGGCTCTCAGATTAGAGATGTTCCGTTCTTTTCAAAAATCGTGATACGCAATCTACAGTATGGTGCAGTTCGCATCTTTATTGAAAGAACCATTAACAAATAAAAACACTTACATGTTCATGGTAAAAACTATATTTTGTTTTGTCTAGAAGTATGAAACTCTTAGGTAATGAGAAACGTAGCTGTCACAATCTTATCACGATGCCTGATCTGACCAGGTCGTAAAAGGGATCATCGAATCGGCGTCACAAGCCGACTTCGAAGAAAAGTTCCCATAAATTCGTATGTCCGATGTCCAAAATAAATGCGCATTGAACATTTAAGGTTATGAAATACATCAGTTAAATGAATTCTTTGTACACTTTTCTTATCCTGTGTACACGTTTGGATCTATTCCATGCTGCTGGCGACGAAATATAGAAGCAAGCTCGATTCGACAGCTACGCCTAATGGCTTTCGCCATCTCAAACATCAGCGATTAACACATCTCTGTCAAAAATGTAGTCATTAAACAATCGAGAAAACATTTATCTCGTTGATCTTTTGTAATTGTATACCGTATTTAATTTTTGTAATAAACATTGACATAAAGCAGAAATTTCGAATATTTTTTGAATACATTTTTCTATGTTTCTTTCTTCTTGCTAAAATGCGGAAATGCAAGACATGAACTAATTGATAACCGGACATTTTCGTTTAAATGCGCAATGAAGTGCCATTTGTCTTGGTTGATTTTAGCATGAGTAACGGTCGTATACCGTATCTCTGACATGAGGACTTATTATCGGGAAGATGAACTTTAATCAAGCCGCACTTTCGCTAAAAATACGCTAGCGGAAGGTAAATAACAGCTCATGATTGATCCTACGAATTGCGAAGAAGGTGCTTTTCATCGCTTATTTCAAAGGCAGCATATGAAGTGTAATCTTGCAGATATTGCTATTGACTGTTCAACGTAGAATATGTTGATAGCATGAAAATGGCGCAGATTGATCGACCACTGCTTATCGCTAGGAACACTGTGAAGTGATTTTTCCACCTGAATCGGACTGGTTTGATATATGGAACGTTTCAGAACAAGAGATCACAGTGTGATCGCAATGTACATCAATAGTCGGCATTTAATGAAGTTAGGGTCAAAATTTGTGTAGTACATTTTACTACGAATCATTACAAACCCAAGTAAAATTCCTTATTAAATTTTATTAATTTACATGTTGTATTTCACGACAGAATATTGCCAAAATGAAATTTTATTAGGAAATATCTGCAAAAAATAATCTGAGTATATTTTGCGACTATTTTATGCATATTATGTCGTGGTTTCGGCCTCTCATATATTTTCGAATTTACCTTTCTTCTTGTTCGTTTATATGATTCATTTCACCGGGACAATGTCGATATTAAAATTAATTTATACAAACTAATTAATCATAAATGATACATTTGCGCATGGGACGTGGGCACAATGTAACAGAAACAGTCAAAGTTAAAATTTTATTCATGGTAAACAAAGTTATACTTGAATGCCACTGTTGCAACAGTGGCATCACTTTGGTCATCCATAAGCGCCTTGAGTGCTTGGCCACGAATCACTATGTGATTCTGTGTCTGAACATCGTGGTTGGTTGTACGAACCCTATGAAACAATGGCATTCAAGTCTAACCTTCTTTACCATTTATCCACTATTTCAAGGCTGAGTGAATCTAATCTTATTGTCTCCATCTGATGACGGCAAACAGCCAGAAACTGGTTGTGCAGTGTAATTTCGAGGGATGTGAGCAAAACATCACTATATTCAAGGTAGGTCCAAATCAATTATCAACCAAACACTGTGTGATTTCGAACCAATAGTGATGAATGTTAAATGCAATTAGAGACCTGAATTATCGAAGGATAAACTATTACATTTCTTCACAAGTTGACTTACGATTCACATGATCTTTCACCAACCACGGCAGTGTGTTTACATAACACATTCGCGAATTGTTCAGAAAAATCACACTGCCATGCGGAACACGTCGTAAACTTCGCAGTCCCGGGTAAACCGCCCCACTATTTCTGATCATTATGCTACATTTGATTGCTTGCTCTGAAATTAAATGAAGTATGTTTGAAATGTTTAGAAAGGAAGCAGTTAGTGAATAAACTGCAAAGTACCATGAGATGTATACATGGAACACAGCAATGGGGCTTCTTGTAGGCTTTTACCAGTTTATAATCAATCCGGGATTATGATATTAGCATAAACTGTTTTTCTCAGTCAATAATCGTGGCATGATTGGTGTTTACGATAGTGATAAATCACACTTCACGGAACAAACTGTTTGTATGGCGATCAGAAGACAAATGGACCAAAAATTCTTCATTCAAGTAATGGAAATATAAATAATAATCTTGAGAATTGACAGTCTGTCATCCTTTGTAATGGTTCTATTGAGTAACTTCAGCTTTGCTTAAGCACGAACAATACAGATTCGAAGCAGATTACTGTAAGTCGCCCATAACAAACAACGGATATATAACTCAAAAGATTTTTGCTGTCATTGCGTTTGCTTATTCTATTTTGCGTATACACTTCACGATGAAAATGAAGAACTCCCGTGGATGTACATTTGACAAATTTAGGCTGGGGCAATCGGTTAGAGTAGTTTTTGGGTAACGTTTCACTTCTGACACAGAAGCTTCGTCAGACCAAGTGTGGTAGTCAGGACAGGGAACAGGATTAAGTAGTAGTCAACCCACCACCACTTATTTGACCTTACCGCTCAACAGAAATAAGTACGACTACAGTGTGTCACGTCTCGTGGGAATGACCAGGATCAGTGGTCCATTTTCCTCACAGTGTGTATCACGTCAATCAGATACAAGTGAACACGTTCAAGGTCAGTTGACACAGCGGCCCACATGCGTAAAAGTACATAAATAACGGGGATAAGGTTAACCTATTTTGAAGAAAAACAAAAATTTAATTAACTAGTACGTATAAGGTGAATAAAAACTATTTAATTTCGCATCAGTGCCGAGTGTCAGATTTTGGAGATATCTGCCCCATCCACCTTATTGACTGCCAGTCGACTTGCCTTGGTAATTTCGACCGCCTCCGCATGTTGGCGTTCGCTATACGGTTTAATACCGCGTCTCAATATTTCCACATTGTCTAGATCGACGCTGTGGCTTGCATCTAATACGTGCTCCGTCAAGGCGGAATCACGAATAAGTGATTGATATTCCCTCGCATCCCGGGGCTGTCTCGGAACACGCTTTCGGTGTTCTTCTCTCGGTGTTCTACTCTAAACGATTGCACTCAAATTTCTTTGCATTATGAATACGCGATCGGTCCCAAACATATTCTAGTCGATTATCCTGGGGCAATTTTCAGCCAGGAGCCATGTCAAACGGTCTATAGATTGATAGATTTACTCTACCCAGGTCGTAGACGGAATGCTAACAGGATCGTCTAAACAAAATTGAATACAAATGTATGCTTGCGATATCCATAGTGACCATAATACAACTGTTGCAGACGCTAAATCCGTTTGGTTAATTGTAACCATCTATATTACTATATAGATGTGTGCAACAATTAAAAGCCTCGGTAACGCGATCCATTGCTTCGGTGATTGTAATTAACGAAGTTGCCATCACTTCAATCACAAAATTGAAATGACGTGAATGTTGACTTTAAAGGTGGCATTTTTTGATACTTTCTAAAGTGTCATTGTTGGTTGGGTTTCTAACGACGAAGATTAAGAAAACTCTTCCGCATATGCATGCATTCACCAAATGCGATCATAATCGTGTTGTTGAAAAAAGGAATTAAACGCATTCATCTCTTGCTTTATGATAATGTTTATTAAATGACTACTGCAGATAATGTTACATTTTGAGTTTTTTTGTGATCACGATGGGGACATATAGTAGAGTAGTGATCTGAACTTTCAAACAGGTGCTAATCATGAGTTCTCGAATAATATGAGGAAAATCACCATCCAGCACACAACATTTGCGTAGACGCCGGATTGCCCTAGGACAACACTCGCAGACTCAGAGGAATTCACCTTTCGAGATCATCGCATTGGTAGGGTTCGAGCAAAAATGTGTGTGAAAAACACAATTAGATAAATAATGAAGCTATCAAACGATATGCAATTCGTCAGTGTCACTTGGTAGATAGCAACATTGGTATTGCTTGGACGGAGCCGATTTGCACGAACTAGAGTGAAAAAAATTGATCAAAGTAACGATCTGCACGAGCAGACTGAGGGCATAGATGTCGCAGCGAGACTTCCATCGTCGTGTGAGTAATAAACCCTCCGATTGATGGAGAGTGTTGAGTAACGTTGGAAAAGTTGACTTCACGGATATATTGAGGAGTAATTGACAGATGGAAAGAAATCCCCACACTACACTATGAGATAATTATGCATACATTGTCCATAGTCGAATATCGAATGTCTCGAACCATCAAACGATTAGTTTTTGTACTGTACAATTATACTATTCCAAATGAATGTAAACACGAGAAATCGCTTTATTAAATTAAAGATATTATTCCTAAACAAATCGTACGAGAGTTTATTTTCAGTCCCACTCATATTTCAAATTGTTACCATTCAATCTCATTTACGCTTGTCCGTTTTTCGACATACCATAACCGTTGACTTCGACCAGATTTTCCAAAAATGTTAAGTTTGTCAAGCGGTCCTCAAAGTAGCCGAAATCCAAGTAAACGTAACCAGATATCTGTCGCAATGAACGTAACGCCCACAATTCATCCACTTCTTTGATTGGCTGATGATCGGGTGTTGAATAACTGTATGATTAAAGAGGTTGTTTCAAAATTATAAGTGCCATGTGAAAAAATGAGTCAATCGCTTATTGAAACGCAGGGGTTGGATTTAATAAAAACGATTTAAGCAAGTAAAATTATTTTGTTTAAACGATGCGTGTTACGTTGTGAGGAGTCGTACGGATGTAAATGTAGTCGAACACCCAAGAAAGTTTACCCCCAATTAATTAAGGTAGTTTGTACTAAATGGTCGTCTTAATAAATCTTTCGTCGCAAGTGTTCATCTCAGAAGATATGCATCCTGCGACACAAAAGCTAGAACAACAGAAGGCCAAATACATGTACATTTATTCTGAACTCCACCTTGTACACAACACGGCATCATCTGCATGGCATAAATTGAAGAGTTCTGTCGACCGTGCTTAGACGTTAAATGCATGCTTCAATAGTAAACCAACATATGGTTTACCATACTTTTCTCTGTTACAGCTCACACCACAGGCAGTCAACTTGGTTTTCAATGACGTGGCATTCAGAAATTTGCGCATACAGTGCTTTCAACAATTTCTTATACTCTCAAAGGAATCCGATAAGCAAAATGAAGAACAGGAATTTTTCTGAGGAATCTTTTTACATACTAAAATTCACGAATGTTGCTTTTACTCATATACCAGGAAAATGAAACCTTCGAATAACGAGTGATGTTGCAAAGACAACAGTTCACAAGTGAATGATAAAACTAACTAAGGTACGAAGAAATAGATTACCCGATTCCTTCATCAAATAAATTGGACATCTTGAAGATATGTCAGTCTGTTGCGATGCACTTAGTCAGCAGCGTATTGGAATGTACATTGATATAAAAATACTCTAGAAAATTAGATTTTGGAATCGCAACATCTCAGGATTTAATTTTCAATAAAGTTTATAACCATTCGAGTGACATTTTTGCACTCAGAAACTCCAGTGGCACAACAGAACTCCGAATGCTCAATTACGATTGTCAGATCACAGATGTCATACCAAATAACGTTCACGCTTTACAGATATTGTCATGCAGACATTTTCTGCCCAATCCCAATTATATTATGCTTATACAATTTGAAATCGAACACAACTCCTATTTATATTTCAATCGATATATACACAACAGATCAGTATGATTTATCTTTATTGATGGAACATAAACAATGTTTCAAACAAGAACCTATATTTATGTGCTCACCTCTTTCGGAAGGATCTGTGGTCGATAATCAGGTTGCCCTTCAAATATGTACAATTGGTGAGGTTTCTTAACTGCTCGGCCCCCAGAATTTGCATTTCGTGGTCGTTCACATTTATCGGGTAAGTGATGTTGCAAGCTAAAATATGAGCATTCAATTACGTCAAATTTTTAGGTAATACAGTTGAATAAATAGCAGAATGTGGGCATCAGGCAGAATGATACTCCGAACTAAAATGATCGTTTGCATGCATCTCCATTACATACACACCCCACGACCGGTTTCGTGCTGTTTGCACTCATCAGGTAGGGACAGTAGGATCAGGATCCGCATGCGCTTGAAACAGTTGAAGAATTGAAAATAAGTTGCACTTGCATGCCACTGTTGTGTAAGGTTGGCACGAATGATCTGTTCAATGACATATCCCCTAATACATGTAGGTAGGTTTTAAACCCATTATCATGAACAAAAATGCACATTTGCATGCATTTTTATCACGCACACCCAATGACAGGTTTCGTGCTGTTTGCTCACATGGGGTATGGACTTCAAGTGCATGATCCGCATGCGCTTGAAACAGTGGAGGAATGGAAAAAAGTTACGCTTGTATGCCACAGTACTAATTTATAATCAGGCAACATGCCAATATTCTGATGTCGTTTCGAGATTTTCAAGATTTTCGTCACCGATGTGAATGATATTTCAAATGTGGTGACCTGTAAATTGATATTTTCGTCAATGACAAGGGGAAAATGTCCGCCATGCTGTTTGCCTTTTCAATTGAGTGCAACAATTTTTTCGAAAATAATATGAATCGATGCTAGATCTGGTTCAGCGTTCGAACAGCGTAGTGTGTATCTAATTTTATAGTTGCTTCAAGATTTGAATTTATGTACCATATTTGTATTTTGTTGCAAAGCTAACTGAACCGCATTTTACTGAATGCAGCTAATGGAAGAAAGAAAGCTGGAAAATAGTTGGCTTTATCAAGAATTGAAGTGATTCAAGTTAAAACAAGCTTGGGCAGATTATACTATCGTGTATAGAGTTCTGACAGAGATAGCAAAGCTACCACTGAAAATGTCACCAAAAAACGATTAAATATCTCAAAAATGGATTATAATGAATACATTTGTGAAGATTATGTCGCTGAAGTTACGAACAATTAAGAAACGAAATTCATCGAACTAAATTAAAAATATTTTTAATTACTATCAAAATCATATAAGTAGTCAGATGCTACGTAATGTTAACGTGAAAATCTGTCGTTCGCCAGCTGTTAAAGATCACTCGACAGTTAAAATAAATATTTATCTCTTGGATCGTTTTGAACGTACTCATCCGTACGAAAAGGTTGGAATTTAAAGAAGAACGACCATACTGTTTTAAACTTGACCCATTCTCCAAAATAAATTTTATTAATTATCACAAATGACACGGTAACGAAACAACATGCTCACTTTTCGGGCATTGCTCTCCACATGGTTTGCAAAAACGTCCATCAGCGTACATGCCCGGCGACATGCAATGCATTACACAAGCGTCATTTTCGATAAAAAATCCATCTGTTTGAAGTAAGAAATCAGATTAATTTCAAGCGAAACACTTGTTATGCCTATATTTTAAACCTTGTGTTAATTAATTTAATCTTGTTAGTACGTGTTCTGAAATGAAAATCTAAATTTCTGAGAAAATCTTGACATTTAGAGTTTGTTTTCTTGTTGGAATCTAAATATTATCCACTTGTCTTTCATATACTTCAAACGATATATCATAGGTACTCATTCTACTCTTGATGTTTTTCACGTTTGACAATAATCTCTAACAATATTTTGATATTTTTTACCATCCGACCTGATGTACATTTTTATGAGTCGTGTAAAGCATAGCTTTGTACCTGCATATCATCTATAAATAAATCAATGAATAAATAGTATAATCGACCGTTGAGCGAATGGGAAGGCACCTGGTAACGACGGAAATCCACCTGGTAACGACGGAAATCCACCTGTGCTCATCAAATGCTTCTTTAGTGGTGGCAAGAGGACTGTCCAACAAGAGATTCGAGACACAAAATTAATCAAACTGTTTGAGTATTAGGGTGATAGAGGCGACTGCAACAATTACAAAGGAATCGCCCTTCTGAATGTTGCAGGCAAATTGTTTGCTAAAGTCTTACAGATCCGGCTTCCAGTTTTAGCAGAAGGAGTTTACTCCGAATCTCAATGTGGCTTCCGCAGGGGAAGATCAACCGTAGACATGATCTTCTCCCTGAGACAACTTCAAGAAAAGTGTCCAAGCAGTGCATGCCATTATACGTTGTTTTTATTGATTTAACGGAAGCATTCGACTACGTCAGCAGGGAGGGTGTTTTCAAAATGCTTGATGCGATAGGCTGCCTCCAAGACTGTTCAAAATCGTTATTTCGTTCCACTCAGGCATGTATTGCTCAGTCCTTTTTTACGGTTTCAGTTCAGTAGCCTTTTAAATTTGGCCAGGCGTCAAACAAGAGTGTGTTCTTGCTCCCACCCTGTAAGGCATTTTTTTTGCTCTGCTTCTGAAGCACGCTTTCAGGACGAGAACACAAGGCATTTACCTATGAACTGGAAGTGATGGCAAGCTTGTCTATCTGAACCGGTTGAGAGCACAAATCAAGACACGAGATGTGTTAATCCTACTGTTTGCGACGATGCTGCAATTATTGCGCACTCCCAAGAACACCTCCAGTCGATAATGGACTGTTTTTAGACGGCTAACAATCAACCTGAGAAAGTTCAAAGTCCTTGGTCAAGTGATTGTATCACCTCCAATCATTACTGTTTGAAACTGTCAGCGTGAACTAGTGGATCATTTCACATATCTTGGTTCAACCATTGCGGATAACCTCTAGCTAGACATGGAGATTGATAAGCGGATTGGCAGAAAAGCTATCATTCTGTCCTGATTGACATGACACTCGAACGTCGTTCTGACTTCACGCTAACCTTATGTATTTCCGAATTCGAGGATAAATCCTCATTTGCAAAGTCAAAACTGCGTGAGAATGTCAGATAATGGATATGCATACCTGATGAGCGGCAACAATCGCGAAACCGGTCGTGTGCTTCTGTACTGCGTTTCAACTGTCATATATTAATTATTATTTAAATCTGACTTCAAGCAAAATTATATTAGCATGCTTGAATGCAATCATGAGAATATGCCATCCCTTGGACTTTACCGTTGTCATGTCATCCTTCAAATTATCACCTGTCAACTATTTAAAATAACGTAGAATAAAGATTTTTTAAAATACAGTACTCCAATTGAGAATGTTTCCTGATCGACAGACAAGGTCGGATAAAATTATCCTGTTTCTGTGCGAACTCCAAGCCGTCCCTTAAACACGTGTATCAGTGTTGGCACAGCGAAGATGAGTCGTGTATTTCTACGGCGAGCTGGTGTAACTGCTTGTCTGTTTACTAGAGAGTGATCATGTGATGGAGAGTCAAGATGAGCACACTCCATGGCATTCCTTACCACACACGCCGCATGATTTTGCGTGCTGAGAACCAAGTGGTAAATGAACGACGATATGCCGGCATCAGGCTTAACGGACGATTAATAATATACAGGTTTTCAAATACTTCGAGGCAAAATGGCTGATCTCTACCCCGATGGATTTACAATAGAATGTAGTCTTAATTCAAGCAGTCAAACGAGTTGATGAATTGGTATGACCGAAATCAAGCAGAACAACATTCCTCGTTTTCACATCATCATATTTTCATCTGCTTAGATCAAACAACGCGAACATTGTCGGTATCTTTTAGACATTATTTTTAGCTTGAAAATAATTTTATCAAATGCGAAAAAAGGTGTCTCACATCAATTTTCTGGGAATAAAATAATGTTAATATAAACTAAGGTGATGATTCTTTGGATATTTAGTAAAGGTGGTAATTCCTAATCCATTAGTCTCAGTTTAATCACGCTTATTTTTCATTTAACTTCACACAGCACCAAAGAAATTACAAACAGGATCATAAAATCAAAATGGTTAAACGTATGGCAAGTAGAAAAATCTGATAATGTATATTGATACATGTAACTGAATATTTCAATTTACCCGGACAATCAGCAACACAGATGCTTCCCAAGCGAACCTTGATAGTGGGAGATTTATTGCGTAGCTCTGAGCCAACTGACTGACAATTCGGAACACACGTACCGGAATCGTTGTAAGATCTACAAGCCTGAAGCAAAATCGAAACGATTCAAACGATAGATGGAATGGGAGTATGAATGAATCATGATTCAACGAAACATCCATTCTGTTAGCCCAATAGCGTTTTTTAAATTTCCCATGAGGTTGTTTATTTGGACACTGTTAAAACAATTATTGAGTTCAATATAGAATGAAACCGATAAACATAGCAACACTATATTTCTCGACGAACTACACTTTGGCTGCTAGATTTTGTCAAGGTATGTGATCAAACTTTCTAGAGAGTGCTTCGGCATTTCGTCAACCATTAGGAAAAACAAAAAATTAGGTCAAACTGTGTCAGCTGATTGGATTGAGATGTGTAGGTCAAGCTGTGTAAGCTGATTGGATTGCCGTGGTTTGTTTTGGTGCTCACATAACGTAAGTCTATTTATAACTTCACCAGGGTGAACAGATTTTTCGTAAACTACGCTTCATTTGTGGTGCGTAAGTGCGGGGGATATGAGCAACACATTACTTTTCATTTGATTTTAATCATCCTGTGAATGCTCTTTCGTCAAGATTAATCCATGATGTATTTTAAGAAAAATAACAATGCAATACATCAACAAAATGCTCATTTGCATGTATTTCCATCACAACCACTCACACACACCAGACGGGTTGCGTGCTGTTAGCACTCATCCCGAAGGCACATTAGGATCAGGATCCGCATGTGCTTGAAACAGTGGAAGAATGGCAAACAAGATGCGCTTGTATACAATACATAACTAAAAGCTTTCATTCAATCGAGCATGGCATCCTGATAGCTGACCAATTGGATAAGGCAAAAATGAAGTATTAGTAATTATGGGGATTTAATAAACGTTATGCGCAACTGAACTGTTTCACATCGTATGAGTTTCATTTCAGTAAAGTGCTTGTTTAAGTGTGAGGCTTTCCAATGGAGGTTGCGATGAATATCGACAGTGAAAAAGGCCATGTTTCGGTCATCAAATCTGCACCTAAATATAGATTTCATTTTTTGCCTCATTCGTTGGAAACGGAAGATCAACTTTACGTGGCCTTCTAACAGTGATACAATGGTTTTGATTGATTTTAAAGCCACGTTTAACCAGAGTATCATATCTGATAAGCGTTAAAGCACTTATTAATGACTCAGTATTGTGCTGTGCTTTCGAAAGCAACACAGCACATGCACTGTGTTGTAAGTTTCTGTCCATTTTGCTTTCATCAAATATAGACAGCAAGATTGGTTCATTGTGATTTTGCATAGTTTAAGACAACACAATTTAATTCGAAACGATTTAACGCTTGTTTAAGATGATACCGACATTCTGTAGAATAAACGCCTTCAGAACTAGGAAATGACGTGTAGCATGAAAAAGAAGAAGAGTTAATATTTTTACTTGAGATAAGAATGGGATTCGTTTTCAACATGGATTTGAAATGATACAACGCTGAACTGTTACGCAAACTTTATATCGCTGATGAAGACAGCTTAGAATTCGTTCTGAAACCAGATTTTCAAGTGACAAAGGAACCTTATTCTTACGGAACAGCATGTATCTATTTCATTTTTGTAGATTGTATGCAGCAAGAAGTGTTTAAATCCACAAAGTCGTTTATCGAAAAAGATTATATTTGAAAAAGAGAATAATGAAAGTATTTAGTACAAGTCAAATCTTTACAAATATAATGCTATTTATTCTGTTATCTCAATGAAAATATCACGGTTGCTGATCGCCATTTCACTCTGATGCAACCTTTTCGGATTACCCTCCTGTTCACCACATTGAACAAATTGTTAAAGTCAACCACATGAAGTTGTGCTCTCACAGTCAGAATCATCCGGCGGAGGTGAATGAATCACGTTTTCGAGGCTGAGTCCAACATTCGTGTCATGCGGCCTGCATGCGCAGGAAGTCAAACTCGAACAAACGAATTCGTTGTCCACTTAGGTGCTCCGTGTCTGCAAGGACTGTTGATTTATTTACATTTATCAGCGCTATTCCATGCATGCGTCACATCAAACCTTCCGACAAATAGTAACTGGCTACTCGGTCTCGAAATTGATCATCACAATACATGTTTGGCAACAAAACCATATTATATTAGTATGCATTATATTAAAATTTGCCTCCGATTAGCAAGTAACATCATTTCGTTTAATATTTCTGCATTATAAAAATGCGTAGATGGTCAAATACATATAAAGGACAAAATTATCAAAATATATGAATATAGATGTATGAAAGTGGTATTTTTTAATTGTGGGATCTATTGAATGGTGAACATAAGAACATTAATTACTTACCAAACACTGATCCGGCTTCGGACCAAAGCAGCCCCCCAAACATTGCTCATGGCAACAGTACTGCCCATTGGTTGTGTTATAACAGCGATTGCACTCTCGACGGCTACAGCGCGATTCTGTTTAACGTATAAATCAGATTTTATAGAGTTTCAAAACTATTACTAGACGAAAAATGGTGACCATTACGAGGATTGTCCTCTTTGTGCTCAGAACTTAATTCACATACCAATAATTTACGACTTCACTTCAATATTATCACGTCTAAGCATCGAGTTTCCAAATTAAAATGTTTTTTACCGAATGAACCGGAACATCTCTCACAATCATGCTCATGTTTTTTTCTACTCATCTTTATATACATGATTGTATTGACAAATGCAACCTTCTGTGGCATTGAGCTTCTTGAATTTTCCTCCATTTCGTGCCGAAAAATAGGCAAAATGGCAGTATTGTCAACAAGATAAATCGACAGCTCATCATAAGAAATTTACGGATGCATGCCCGCATTAATTTGTAGTGTAGTGAAGCATTGAACCAGCAAAACGCATTTTTTATGATAGGAAATGTTTTTTTGTAGAATCGCTTGATATTCTAGTGATTATGGTTCATAAAATAACTGGAGTGATTAGTAATTTCTCATCGACAAGCGGAAATGCTTCCACGTTCATAACTAGTTAAAAGACCACACAAATTTCTATGAGATAACCGATAACTTACCAAGTTGACATTCTTCCACTTTGGATCCCCAACAATAAGCTTTCGCATCAGAAAAGTTCTCACATTTTTCAGAACACTCTGAAGTAGTTGAACGTCGTGATAGTTTAGTGAAGTTTCAACATAATGTCAGGTCCAAGTGGTGATATATAACTGCAAATTAATCTTAAATTGTAAACTTTTATCGGAAGTAAACACTCCTACTAGATACACGATTCTTTTAGCATTTCTAGAGTATTCTTCGTGGTCGATGGACTTATATTATTATAATGTTCGTCGATCTAATCTATTAAAAGACGATGTAGCAATTAAAATTTCATAGTTCATGATTAACGTGATTTTTGACAACAAACTTCATAAATAAAAGCATCGATGCTTCAATTGTGTGAGTTACTGAACTTTCGAAAAATTATACACTGAATTGCTCTGAAACAGAAAATTGTCAAAGAATCTGTGGAGGTATGGTAAACAAGTAGCGCTTGTATGCCACTGTTGGATAAGGCTGGTACGACCAACCTGTTTCAAGTGAATGCGGATCCTGATCTTACTATCCCTACCTGATGAGCGCGAACAGCACGAAACCAGTCGTGGGGTGTGTGGCGGAAATGCATTTTGGTTCATGGTTATGGGTTTAACCCCATTATGCATGGGTTTGGACACATGTGATTAAACAGGTTGGTCGTACCAGCCTTATCTAATAAATCATATTTAGCATTTCGATCCAGGAGTAAATATAACACCGTGTGTGAAATAGAATGGGAAACTGTTTTTGGAAAATGTGTCTTGTTTAGTTATTTTTCAAATACCTGTAATTGATAATTTTCATTGAAACAGGATCATCAGACGGTTATTAAAATTGCAAGCTTATAACCTTACGTTAAAATCGATTCACTTGGTGATGACAATTTCCTACTGTAAATAGTTCCAGAGAATAAGTATACTGATTAAACTTTTCGATGGTGGTAGGCTATTTGCAGTGAAAGATTATAATTGTACATTGACAGAATTGAACAAATTTAAAATAGCTCAGCGTTGGAGGAAAATATTCGTATTTCAACGTGTAGATGTTGTTCAACTTGTTTTCGCCGAGCTTGCGTAGTTGGTGTTCGTCATCAGTCTAGATGACATCATCAGCAAAACTTCATTCGAAGCGCCTTGTAGTTGGAATTCTTTGGTTTTTATACGGCTTGTCTGTCCGTTCACCATCACTCCCGCGGATTGGTCGAGTTCATGTTATGCGGTTACTCATTGGTTCATATGTTGCAGCCCATTGAAGATGCTGATTAATTGAATTTGTTGTTGAGTGCCACGCTTCCAGGAGTTTTCGCGCCCGTAAGTCGTTTCCTCTGGCTAATATTCTTCTGCGCTTTCAGTCGAACTGATGCCTAAATTGATCAACATGTATTGAGATTCGTGAATTCCGGTCATGTTTGCGAACGGCCAACTGATGTTTATGTAGTCTTTTGTTCAGTTTGCAACCTGTTCGTCCCACCATTTCGCAATCTGTGCATGCAATCTTGTAGACGATAATCGACTGTTCTTCTTTTGCTACTTTGTCTTTCGTTTTGTCGAAGTGGTTGCCAAGTGTTGATGCGGGTTTATGCGCGATGTCGATTTCAAGTGGCCAAAGTAACCAAGCCGCAATTTCGGAGATATGTTGAATATACGTCAGAGTGCGTCTGGTTCTGTTTTCTCCTGGGTTTCTTTGTTGGGGTCGACTGAACATGTTGCGTAGTATGAAGCTTCTTGGGTATCCATTTTCCTGGCAACCTTTGAACAGAACAACTTCAGTTTATTTTGTAAATTGGATTCCAGTAAATACATAATTGAGCGGTCGATGTGATTCATCCAGTTCTGTTTTTTCGTAATCACGAAGGTGTCGTCCACGTAGCGGATCCATAATTTTTGTAGAATTATTGGCAGAGCAATTCGTTTTAAACTTTTACTAACTACTTCAGCAACTAAATTGGAAATCGGTGATCCCATTGGCGTTACTCAGATCTGTTCATATATCTTTCCATCGTACTTGAAGGGCGTTTGAAGATACAACTCGATCAGTTCCGTTAAACTCTCGTGTGTCAATCGATTTCCATTTAGTTCCGTTCTTTTTTATTGAGTAAAGATGATATAGTTTGCTTGGCGAGTGTTCTGTCGATCGACGTAAATAGTGTTGTTACGTCAAAAGAAACCATTAGTTCGTCTTCTTTGATCTTCACATCCCGCAATTTCTGCAAAAATCGTTCGACAGAGTTGACCGAATGTTCCGAACCTGTCACTACGCATAACAATTTTCTTTGCATCACTTTAGATAACTTGTAAGTTGGTCCTCCTGTCAAAAAAACTATTGGGCGCAATGAAACATTTTCATTGTGTATTTTCGGTAATCCGTAGAATCTGGGTATACTGGAATCTTCATTCTCGTTTGTTCTACTCCATTCAGTTGTCCCATGAACTTCAATTTCTTCAAGGTCTCGTTGTTTTTCTTTTCGATTCGTTTTGTCAGGTCTTCTTTTATTCGGCCGTATGTTGTTGTGTCTTGAAGTAGTTATTCAGCTTTTTCGATATATTCTGCCTTGTTCATTACGGCGGTCATTCTTCCTTTGTCAGTGGGAAGTATAACGATGGTCTGGTCTCTTTTCAGTTTGTTCAATGCTTTAATTTCTTGTTTATTGAGTGATGTATGTTCTATATTCCTGGTGAGTGCGGGTACAATTCTTTGTCGGACTTCTTCTCGCGTATCTTCTGACAAGTTATGAGATCTCAATATCGACTCCACATTATCCACGAATCGAGTGTAATCAGCGTCTTTCAAATTGAAGTTGAGGCCGCGTCCGAGAATGCGTTGTTCGTTCTCAGTAAGGGGTCTGTTGGAAAGGTTCTTGACCCAAAGTTCCCCGCTGGTAGTGTCCTGATAAGGTGTGATATAGTAAATTTTGTTTTCCAGGTCACGTCGCTTGTTGACCTCAGTTTTTCGAGTCATTATTCCGATGGCGTTTTCTAACCGTTTCGTCAGTTCAGATCCAATTCGGTCTTCACAATTTTGTCTTTCAATATTCATTATCTCTGCATATTTCTTCAGGCGGTTGTGTGCATCTGAAATGAGCAATTTCAGCCATTCTTGATTTTGATGTTCCATTAGTTTCCATGCACGGGGATTGTTGATTGGGGGTCGTCGTTGTAAGGATTTCAGGGTCAGGTGTCTGCGTTGGCACTCGTGTAGGAAAAATAGTTGTTCATAGGTTGCCGCTGTTATTCCGCTAAAGCTTTCCCAGCGTCTGGCGTTTTTAAGCGTTGATCTCTCAAACTGTTTGCAATAGAGGAAAATATTCGTAGCTCAGAGTGTGGATGGTGTTCAACTTGTGTTCGCCGAGCTTGCGTAGTTGGTGTTAGACGTTTCATAGTCAGGCTAGATGACATCATCAGCAAAACTTCGTTCGAAGCGTCTTGTAGTTGGAATTCTTTTGTTTTTATAACTGTCTGAATAGGTGAGGTGCAATGGGTTTTACTCTGCTGGTTAGTACGGGTTAATGCGGAAGTGCTTTCTAAAGCTGGTCTACAAAACGTGTTCATATCACCACGACAGCGTCAGCAATGCTGGCTGCGTTGTGTTCACAATTGAAAACAGTCTTAATCTACGTTGGTTAGTAAGTTGAAATCAGAAAGGAGAGCATTGTGCAGACCGCAGTTCAAACATGTTTGTATTAACGATATGAAATTCCATGAAATCGATCTATGTAAACTTGAGTATTCCATCCTCCTGAGGAGTTTCGCGGACGGACTTAATCGTATTGCACTAAATACATATTCGAAGCCTAACACAAGATGATCACTTCGACAATGTAGTCAATACAATCAGATGGCGTTCATTGAAATTAAGGACTAAATTCAAAACAGATTGCAACTCTCTTGCTCTTCTGTGCTTAAAGTCGAATACATGGTGATTTGATCGAAGCGTGCCGATCAGTTCAAGGGATTAATGATCTAGTGTGTGTAGAGTATGATATGATCTGTTAAAGAAATACGCAAGGTCAACAATGATCAGTAATTGGGAGCTTCGCATTTCTACGGCGTAGTGTTTGATATCTAATAACTTGTCGTTTTGAGCATCAGTCTAGGCCAGAGGTCGATAGATTATGCTGATAATGCAGACGTCCTGTGAGTACAGTTTATGGCTACACCACAGGGTACTTTGCAATTCGAGTTTTGGATCTTAAATCTACTTGCACTGGTGACCTTCATGACAGTATAGAACAACAACAACACCTTTTCTTGAGCGATCGTTGCGAAATAAAATCATGTTGGGCAGAAACATTTCGCTTTCTGTCATACAAGGTTGAAAACCGGGTTTCGGTTACAGCGATGAGGTCGGGTGAGCATCTTTTGCACAACTCGGTTAGTTCAGCCAATTTCGTGAACTTTGAGCATTCGTATCCAGACATTGTAGTGAGTTTTCAACATGTAACAATGAATTAGTTAAGCATTTATTTGTCCGAAGTTGTCGACATTGGATTATTCGTAACAAGGAGTGCTGTTTAGTCTCCCAACTGCTGTGGATCCTGGAACCACAGTGCACTTTGAACGTACATCCACGGTCGACATCGACCGAAGGAGGCCAACAATATCATGTACTGGGTCACCTCGAATGTGCCTGCGTTCAATAGCACTCAATCTAAGTCGAGATAATGAATGCTCAAACGGTAGATTATACAAGACGGTAACCATTTTGGTTGCATTATGATAAATCCTCTCGAGTAGCATAAATCCTTGCAAGACCGCTTATTTGCAGAGAAAAATAGCACGTGTTTATACGAAAATTGCTTTTGGCATCTTATTCTCATGGATTTGGAGCTCATATTGTGGAGTTGTGAGATGCACTAATCACGACCTTCCAGATGATATGCTGAACAACTCCCTCCTGTATAACTCAAGAGCAGGAAACGACGAAAAGTTCGTCAACGACCATCTCAAACCCGTAATAATTCGGGTTTCATAAGGAATAGTTCGAACGAAGACATCTTGTGATCATTATAAAATGGACCATGGCACCCGTTATCGAACGATATGCAATTCTTCAAGGTCGCTTAAACGAGCTCGGCGTGTAGAGGCCTTGAATTGACAAATCAAATCTAAGTGATCACTGGAAAAGACATATTTCTAGTCAGGGGTTCTGGTACTGTTTCATATAAGAAATAGGTGTGTGTTTGTGCTCTATGTCAGGTGCGTAATCAAGGCGCGGCGACAAACTGACTTTCTCTTGGGTTGTGTGGAATTAGCTTGGACAGATTGACCTCAGTGAGGAATCGGGACAATTAAGCGCATGCGAAACGCGAGGTGGGGAGACAAGCTTAATGTTGAACGAGCGACCTAAAGCCTGTGCAAACAACGTTAGAACAGGGAAAGCGATTCGAGTATCGATTAACACAAAGCAATCACATCCGGCTTGAAACACCTTGCAATGAGACCAGCGGTTATCACCAGTTTCATCAGCACGATGCGATACTTATTACGTGAGTTCACCAACTGCATCAGATGTTAGAATGTTAAGGCTTTTTTCAACAGTGCACATTATTACAGTAATACGAGATGCGACCTAGGCTGTGTTAGAACCACTGACTGACAAACGCAAATTTTAGCCAGTATACCGTCCCGGTCTTCTGATGTTATTCAGTTCCAGCAATGAAACGGAAGAGCTTTCATCAGCATCTCGACTCATAGAAATTATCCACATCGAACGCATTACATTTTACTTATCGCAAGAGGAACTCGGAATGAAGCGCTGCTAAATGTAACTGTATATTCTGTCTTGATGAGCAAAGGATAGTTTAAATGCGTTCGCTGTGGAGTAAGTTAAACCAAACTTGAAGTTTCCTTATGTGACACTTTCAGGTTCACCTATTAAGTTAAATATCCCCGAATATATTCAATTTCTGCGCTGCAAACAAATATATTGTTTGAAAAGTATCTGGAATAAAAGTTATGCAACAAATTTTATAGCTTATGAACCTAAAATATTGGAACATTTCGACAAATATATCGTGGTAAGCGTAAAAAGATTTCGGTTAGCCTATAAAGCAACTAAGATAATCTCTAAAGCCAATGCATCGTAATTCATCTGAATAAGTCTGTGGACCTTTCACAATGGATTAGGCATTAAGTTGAAAGATTGTAAGCAAATATTACACCAGACCAGATACTTACCGTGACTTTCGCACTTAATGGATTGTTCTGAAATTTCAGTGTCTATCATACGTCTTCCCTCTTCCACAACGTTTTTCCCAAACACCCTTTGTTCCCCAGGGTTTTCGAACAATTCTTGCCAGTTTATTCTCTCGGACCAGCCGCACAAACCAGGATTGTCATAAATGTAAACACTCCCTTGGACAATTGCTGTGGAAAAGTTGTAAAATATTGCAATCGTAAACATGTCCCAAAATATCTTGGCTAAATGATGAAGTACACAAATCGCCATGCGAAAGTATGCAAGGAATAGATGATGGAGTTTATCAAAGTTTGCGAAATTCATTCACACATAACAGGTAAACTAATGGTGGTGTACGATAGAATTTCCTACATTAACAAGGGTCAGTGATGGCCAAAATGCTTGGAGTACACTGGACATTAATCTATCGTTCGGTCGATATCCAACGAAATGCAATAAGTGAAGGCCGGCCGAATCTGGCGAGCGCCTGAATTGAAACCAAAATTGGCGCGAAATCGATCGACATATCGCACCGAAGTGACAACCGGTATACATATGTTGACTACGAGATTTGCCTAAATAAGATAGGTGTATGCTTCAATCTTTGTTAGGCTTTCTCTTGTGGGTTTCGTGGGTGAACGTAATGGGGTTGAAAATGTTGACCTCACTGAGGAGTTATGACGCAATCGACAAGTAGGTGCGAAATGCGGGGGGGCAGGTGTATAATGTTGTATCAAGCGTGTGCATAGACGCTGGAACAGGGGTATGGTCTGATGATATGAAAGCACAAGCCTGATCCAGGCGAAGTGCC
>JACCGJ010001110.1:0-74607 GCA_013407085.1 Atriophallophorus winterbourni
CTTTTTACAATTCCCAGGTTCGCGAGGCGAACATGTATTTCTTCATCGAATCTGCCGTGGCCTTGTTGGTTTCACTGGTCATTAATATATTCGTCGTCTCGGTTTTCGGTGCCGGATTCCACGGGAAGAATGTGACCGAAGTGGTGAGTCACGAATGTGTTTTCGTACGCGAAGAATTTCTTTCTCTCCCGAACTTACTATTCTTACGTTTCGATGTTTGATGAGCCTCGGTAAAGTTTCACTCTGTCCTGGTCATCACCCCAGTTCTCGAGATAAGCCCTCATGAATTCTCTGATATCTCACTTTACATTTCTTAACAAGTCCAAGACTTCTTCGCCGAATTTAACTTTTTATCTTCTCTTCAGATTGAAAATTGTTCTCGTCGGGGCGATATTCCTCCGCATTTCGTCGACGCGGTGAGTTTTCCAGTTATATGTTTTACTACAGGCAATTGGTCGAAGTTAGGATCAGCAAAATGACCTCTTGCATTGTCAAACATTTTCGCCTAACACTCGAACTTTTAAACTATGAAATTTAGTGTGTCCTAAACTTGTGCGTGATTATTTTTAGCGCGAGCTCCGTGACAGATGCTTTCTAGCGTAATGTTTTGAGGAAAAAGCAGGCAGCTTGAGGGTGGATCAAGTGTGTTGTTCCTCTGTTAATGCAAGTCAATTCAACGGGGTTCCATCAGCTGATGCCACTTTACTTTTGGGCGTCCCCAGCACGTTTCTTCGAGCCAGCTTCTCTAGCCTTTGTACAACCAAGTGCGACCTGCAAGGCAGCAGGAAGTTGCCAGAAAGAGGTAGTGTGCACCAACTAACCGTCTACCAGACTCTGCTCCGGATTTTTCCTCGGTTTTTTTCCGAAGCCTTTCCTGCGATCGGGTATCCTGCAAGGCAGCGGAGGTTTAAAATCAGGGTTTTCCTTCCCTCAGCTGAAATGCCCTCCCAGGCTAACGAGATCCATCTGCCCGAAGCAAACTGGTTTTCAGGCGCCAGTCACTCGCCGTCGCCCCTTCTCCTGTTGTTAGAAACAGTTCCACCGGGCTCGGGGAGCCACACGTGCAGGCCCGGAGCTGGACTTGGTTTTCACAGGCTATTTGAGACCCACGCCATATGTGAGCATTTTATAGACAGTGGGATCTTATCCCCACTGCCAGCCCCAGCTATGACAACCTTTGAAACCACTGTTTGGCGGCGATTTTTTGCCTGTGTCGTTGACTAACTCTGTGAACTCGCCTCGATAACTTCGATATTTATCGGTTTTCAACAAAATTTTCCGGGTGTTTCTACCCTGAACCTTTACGAGATATAACACAGGTAGCACCGTGTTTCAGTGATTTGCGACCGCTGCTGAGCCGCATATGGAAACCCGTTGGAATTGCACCGTCATTTTCCCTTTCTTATTTATCCGTCAAGACTTCGGCAACCTTTCAGTACATCCAAGATGGTGATTTCACACATACATACATACACGGATGTGTGATCGTATGTTACTGCTGTTATAATGGATGAATAGTCGATGTTGCAGCAGAGACAATCGTTGCGTTCTATCAATCTATACGTTGTTCGTAACCCAACAGTCAGGAAAACAGAACAACGCCGGAATGGAACGTTGATCGAGAGTCCAAGGTCCAAGCACCCAGTGTGTGCGTTTCGACCGTGGACATGGTTTGCATTTATATGGCAACAACAGAGTGAACGTGTGAGGGTATACCATAATCGTGAAAAAGTGCGTAGGGGGAACGACGGAACTTGATTGTCATGAGCGAATCAGACAATTTGAATTTAGTATAGTGGGTTTGTTGCCAAGGTACAACATGGCTTACTCAACAACAATTTCTCCCCGCTGCGAACTTTGGTCGATTAGGTACTCTGGCTTGTTTTATTTGATAGAAGGATGCTCTCCTAACAACTTCTGTGTTCGGCAGCTAACCCCGGTAGTGAGCTGCGTGCTGAAGTACGCTGTAGTATTGCTACTATTCCCACGTGTACCTTATTATATCTGTCTAGGCCTGGGCAACCTAACAGTATCTTCGCCAATGTGAGGTGCGTTGCCTTTATCAGACTTGTGGTTATATATACATACACGGATGTGAAATCATGCAGCCCTTCCGTGCTACGCAGCTCACTACGTGCTAAATTGATTTGCCACCGGTAGTGAGCTACATGCGAGTACACGCTGGAGTCTCACTGCTATTGCTGTTTTCCTTCTTCACTAATTGTCTAGGCCTGGGTAACCTGACAGTATCTTAGCCCACGTGCAATCTCTGACTGTGTGCCACTTAGCCTGGATCAGGCTTGTGCTTTCATACATGTGTGCATACATTTGTTTGCGGCAATCGTTTTTCACAGTGAATGGTGGTATTTTCTTCTCACTGGATCAGTGTTGGCTTGCTATTTCTCACTATCATGATCTCGAAGCCTTTAAACGAGTTTTACATTTTCCCCAATCTTTTCATATTAGACTGATTCTAACGGTATCTCAGCTGTCATCCAAATCTTGGCATCACCGAAATTACATGCGGTAGGCGGCCGCCTGATATTTCGGCTTGAGCCCAACTGTCTCAAGGTCGGAGATTAGGCTTGTTTCGCCACATATTAAACAATTTTCCCCAAGTGGTTTATAAAGTGTTTTCGTGTTTTTCACTGGGTTTTTTCGCACAAAACTTTCTCTCTTCTTTCAGACTAGGGACTTCAATCCGAACGATGTCGACCTCTACACGGGGGTATGTCTGCTTATTTTGTTTTGCCACTTTTCTTGCTTGCAGCAACTAACTGCTGCATTGTTTGTTTGTTTTAATTGACTTGAAAGGTCACTTTTGTCTTTGTGGGGTTGGTTTGCTAGCATTGTCACAGGTAGACAGGCCACTTTTGGGTTGAAATGTCGAATTCAGCTTGCTCATTTCGGAACTTTTTTATGTTTTGCATCCTTGAAATGGAGTGTCGGTGAAATAGCCTCACACTTCATTTGTGCACAGCTTGATAAATTCACCAATTATTTACGGGTAATCTCATAACTACGAAGTGGCATACACTTGTTTGGGTTTGTTTGTACAATTGGCAACAACGTCGAAGTTGCTGTGCTCTCGTTGCGACCGTTCCGTTGTTTTGTGCTTTAGCCTCAGCTGCCTTCAAGTAATGATACTCTTGTGATGTTGACCCATGCTTGTCCTCGTATCTGCTGCTGGCAACTCGTTCTTCATTTGATTGGAATGTTTCGTACGGGTCCACTCATGGGGACAAAATGAATTTGTATGCCAAGGTATGAAAGCACAAGCCTGATCCAGGCAAATTGCCGCACAGTCAGAGACTGCACGTGGGCTACGATACTGTCCGGTTGTCTATGCCTAGACAGATATGATGGGGGAATAGAAATAGAAATGGTAGTGAGACTCCAGCATGGTATGGTATGATATGAAAGCACAAGCCTGATCCAGGCAAATTGCCGCACAGTCAGAGTCTGCACGTGGGCTACGATACTGTCAGGTTGCCTAGACCTAGACAGATATGATGGGGGAATAGAAATAGAAATGGTAGTGAGACTCTAGTGTGTTTCAGCATGCAGCTCACTACCGTTGCCCAATCAATTTAGCACGATGTTAGCCGCACAGCACAGAAATGCTGCACGATTGCACATCCGTGCGCGTATGCAATTGGTTAGAACAGTTGTTGGTGGCGTTTCACCTCGGACACAAAGCTTCGTCACATCAAAGGTGATAGACAGGATAGGGAACATGTCTAAGTAGCATTCCACATACCGCATCTGTTTGACCCCACTGTCATGTCTCGTAGTCATTGTGGAGTGGCTGACAGCATGAATACTCATTGTCCAATCAGAATGCAGTAGCTGTCAGTGTATTTATCTAAGTATTTTAATTCCCATGAATGATTCATATGTTTGTTGACGTGTAGTGAATACACATCTTTCGCTCTGATCTTGACTTTTCTACAGTCATGACCACAGTTATTGGTCGATTTGGCTAAAACGGTTTGTGTTCACCCTTCAGATTGATGCTTGTGAGCGTGGTAAATGTCGGCTGATATTGTGGCTCCCTCTAACTGATTGAATACAAATTTATTTTCATTACGTCTTCATTGATTCACCGTCACACCGTGGATAAGTTTTCGAAACGTGACATTTGACATTGTTTACCAATTAATCACACCATTACAGTCTTTAGCGTTGAAGGTAAACAGGGATTGAAGTTACTCCGCTTGAGTGCTCTGCTGAAACGCCAGTTCCGCGATGTTCTGTTCTCTGTAGACTCTGTTTCACGGTTTGCCTCGCCTATCGCAAGTTATTTTCTCCACTTTATGCCATAATGATGGTAAAAGCTTGTCATGTAGCATGGCATGCTAAGTTCGGTGTACGTTTTACTACAACAAAACTTCGGACTCGTTGCTTCGTTCAAAATTGCAACTTCTCATGTTGTATATGGACGTGATTGTAAAAAAACGGTCAGTAGTTGGCAGTCGTTATCATTGTAGTGTAATCCTCCGGTTTTTCTACCTGGATTGCACCTCATCGTAAACCATACTTGCTCAACTGATTATTTATTTTAGCTATTCCCTTTGGTATTTCAGGCAACGTGCTTTTCTCAGTGTGAAAATCGTGTTCACTAGTTTTCTCCTTGCTCACCTAGGGAATCTTTCTCGGCTGTGAATTTGGTATCGCTTGTCTGTACATCTGGGCCGTGGGAATCTTGGCTGCCGGTCAATCGTCCACCATGACTGGCACTTATTCGGGGCAGTTCGCAATGGAAGGTTTTCTAAATTTGCGTTGGAAACGATGGCAACGGGTCTTGTTCACTCGCTCCATCGCCATTCTACCCACGATTTTAGTCACGGTATTCAGAGGTGAGTTCCGCCGGGTCGCTTTGTATTTTGCTGCGTTTACTGCGTCAAATTTGTAGTTGTGGGGGCAGACCTGCAATACCGAAAATCTCCACTTGCATTTATGTACCATTGGTCATCGCGAGGGATTTCGGTTTCTTGCATTTAAAATCTGGTCTCGATTGGTGTCGACCTTGAACAGACTAGCATTGGTTTGCTATGCCTCGCCATCTGTTTTTTCTACCCAATCAACCTTGTCCCCAGTATGAACTTCTCTCAATGTGCAGTGTGTCTCGTTCGCAATTCAGTAAATAACGCCAAACACTATTTAGCGTTGGCTGTAATCGTTTCATTGTGAATTGGTGTTTCAAACGTGTAATTATTGTCACATTCCGCTTCACACTCTTCATAGCTTTACGGGCAGCACCCGCTCTGTTTGGTATTTACCCGATAGTATGCTTTTCCACTTTTCATGGCACTCGATAGCGCTTATTGTCTAATTAGCTGTGTCTGAAGACGTAAGTTTCCTGAACCGTTTTTCAGTGGTACACTGCGCCACCCCAGTTGAGCAACAACAGCTTTTAACCCCTAAAATTTGTCATTAATCTCAACTTTCTGATCATGTGACAAGCAACGTCATCATTGTCTATTTGACTCCTCAATACCGTAATAGATGCAAGCATCGGTGGGCCTGAAGTTGCCTTCGTCATTTTCACACAATATTTTTTGTAAGTATTAAGAATTGTTTTGGTAATTGTGATGCTTATCGTTAGGTTGAATTAATTGTCTATCATCCTTCATCACGATGTTTTTGAGGTTTTCAGGGAACCCTTTTTCGTCCTTTACCTGAGTTGCTCTTCACCCGTTTTGTTGCCCACCGAGTGACATAGGCTTGATATTCTCACCAATCTTCCTTTGCGTTTTACTAAATTATCCTCACTTGTCTTTTGTCCTTTCGACCCGGTAACAGGAATCGAAGATTTGACGGGAATGAACGATTTCCTCAACGTGCTCATGAGTATCCAGCTGCCGTTCGCAATCATCCCGCTGCTCACTTTCACCAGTTCCAAGCGAATTATGGCCGAGTTCACCAATTCCATGTGAGTTCCGTTCATCCCTCGACTCCTCGAGGCTATTTGCTAGCTTTCTATGGTATGGTATGAAAGCACAAGCCTGATCCAGGCAAAGTGCCGCATAGCCACATATTTCACGTGGGCTAAGATACTGTCAAGTTGCCCAGGCCTAGACATATGAAAAAGAAAAAAGAACGGAAAATGCTAGTGAGACTCCATCCTGTTTCAGCATGCAGCTCACTACCGTTGGCCAATCAATTTAGCACGGTGTTAGCAGCACAGCACGAAGTACTTACTGGTTAGTTTCGTGCGAAACCGATTGTTTCGATACCCTAGGTTTCTTATTTTTTTCAACGTTCCAGCACTCTTAATTCCTGTGTAACTTTTGGATGTTGCCACCTTCGCCGTTGCTACCTCCGTGATTGATTGATGGTGGCGCGGCATATTGTCGGTTTGTGGCAACCCGCAATTGACGCGTTCTCGTTAGATATCATTCTACGTGAACTTTTTCTCGTTCCAGACCTACCATGATTGTGGCCAATGTCTTCTCTCTCGTGGTGATCTCTACCAATCTGTTTCTGGCTGTTGTCACGGTCAAGAGTCGCCTTCCTCATCATTGGGCTGTCTATTTGGGCACCGTTGTCCTATTCGTGGCCTATTTGTCTTTCGTAGTTTATCTGGTAAGTATTCTTTTTTGTCTCGGACTGTGTGTTCTCTGACCGTTTCAGGCGTCAACTTATCGTGTTAACGCTCATCTCTGGGTGCTTTATTTTTAACGGTACTCTTCTAGATTAGAAAAATACTTTGTTTGAAAATATATTCGACATTTCACGTCAAGCCTATTGTTGTAAAACACAACAAATTCTGTACAAATTACGCTTGAAATATTTGTATCGTTGGTCATTTGATGTCTTTGCCGTTTTGTGAAAGCCATTTGGCATGACAATATGAAAAGGATCTTTATTTACTTCTGCTCCTTTTACCAAAACTCTGCTCTACAAAAGTCGTTTGTCTATTATGCTAGAAGCAATCAGTTGCTGTTGGGTGTGCCTTTTCGTTACTAATCCTTGCTCATTCCCCTTACATATATTAACTGCCTATTTGACATTTATATGGTGCCATACAAGCGTAGAAACACTTCACACGGCGTTGGTCACTTTCAAGAAGTTGTACAGGTCACACAGGATTTGCCTTTCTTTCTGTATATGGTATGGTACGAAAGCACAAGCTTGATGCAGGCAAAGTGCCGCACAGTCAGAGGCTCTACGTGGGCTAAGATACTGTCAGGTTGCTCAAGCCTAGATAGATATGAGGAGGAAAAAAGAACAGGAAATGGTAGTGAGACTCCAGCGTGTTTCAGCATGCAGCTCACTACTAGTGGCCAATCAATTTAGCACGATGTTGACCGCACAGCACAGAAATGCTGCACGATTCAGTAGCCATTGTCATGTGTTTGCAAGTCTTCCAATGTGTCCTCTTGGTTTTCAAGGTCATGTGAAAATTTCAACCAATTTCACTTGTGTTCACACGTACGTTTTACCTGGATCATGCTCTTGATCGGTTGTCGGAATAACTGAGCTTCAAACGGAACTGAAAGTATTGCCTAACATTCAGGTTTTCAAACACCTGCTCTTTATTTTGTTTAAACTAGTGATGTGTTGCTCACATTCCCCGAAATTACACTCCACTACCGGTTTCTGGCTGTTTGCTGTCATCAGGTGGAGACAGTAGGATCAGGTTCAGTGAGCCTTGAAACAGTCGATAAATGGTAAACAAGGTTATACTTGAATGCCACTGTTGCAACGAACCACGATGTTCAAACACAGAATCACATAGTGATTCGTGGTCAAGCACTCAATGCGCTTATGGATGACCAAAGTGATGTGTTGCTCACATTCCCCGAAATTACATTCCACTACTAGTTACTCTAGTATTGAGTCGAGCAGACCGCACTTCGAATTGATAAATGTGTGATTAAATGTCGTGTGCATCCGCCCACGAATAGATTCCTTCAGTGCTTCTTCACTCTTGTTTGAGAGTACACACTCACTCATCTCAGTATTAACTTTACTTTATTGTTGTGGTAATGTTGCGTCTCTCACTAAAGCCACGAGTAGTCTCGGCGACCTCTGATGTCATGTCCATAGGTTGTTGCATTTTGACGGCAATGCTGTGTTTCGTCACCCCTACATTCAAGTTAAAACCCTACTTCCCGTGTCATCTGGTATGCCTCTTGATAAACGTGCATGGAAGCCGGCGTTTTTATGAAGTAACCAGGGTCTGCATGTTGCCGATGGTTTTTTTCATAATATCTATCTAACGGGAATATATTGATTCCTGATCATACTTCTTTTTTTAGAACTGCTAGTAGATATTTCATGGGAGGTAAATTATCTTGTGTTCCGCTAAGTTTTGTCTTTGTAGAAATAGAGCCATAAGTATGGTGCTGTATTCGCACAACTGGTTGTAATAATTGTGTGCGCAGTACCTAGCTGTCGCGGGTTCTTGTCAGAACATAACTCACTTTGGATGACGCAAACGTGCTGCTTTTTGTCAATAGTCTCTTTCTCTGTGCAATTTATCATCTCATTCGGAGAGTATGTGCTCCGTTAAGCTAAATTCTTCCGTACCGTTGTGGTGCTAGTAACCCTACCACTCGTTTTGGGGATCACGTGAAGAAACACGTTATACACCTATCGATCGTTTCGTCGGTGGTTACCGCGAGTGCATATTTGACTGTTAAATCTCACCTGAGTACGTGACATTCGTTTTAGTTCGAGTGATACATGTACCACGTATAATCTTACCCGACTTTTAAAACGACTACGATGTGATACTTCGTCTTGCGAAATCTGGTTACAGTAAACAATGCTCATCCGGCACGGATATCACTACTGATGTTGCTGACCAATGGGGATCAAATTCTCCGATTACGGTTTTGGTCGTTATAAATCTACACGACAAAAAATGGAAGGGTGGGAACTAAAAAGCTACTGAACCTATAAAAGACACTGGGATGAGATGTCGACATCTCGGTTCAAAAGCGTATTCAAGCAAGTGTCGCGATCAAGTAGAGCCACATCAGAATGCCAGCTTTCTTTCAGCTTTCACGCATCAATACAAATATTCCTCGCCACTTAACTTGACAACAGACAAGATTAATCAAGCACTCCAAGAATATGTCTACAACCAGATCGCAACTGATCACGATTTTGAGCTATATCACTAAGGGTAAAAAGCCACTTTGAATTTTCATCTTTTGGGTCTCATCTTGGAAGACGGGTCACACCAACGACAGCTAGTTTAAAAGTCAGAGTCTGGCCACCCTTGCAACAATGTCATTCCGAGTTAGGAGTGACGAACAAAATAGTGTTAGAAAACGATCATTTCTCAATCGCAACACGTGGCCTAACCAGCGATATCTACTTCGCTACGGAAGCTTCCATTTTGGACAGTTGCGTTACGTATCCGATTGTGCCAAGTAACTCCAGCGATTGCCGAAGACATGCAAACGTCTTATTTCTTCTTTTCTCAGTGTCCAGTTTTCACATTTGTAGAGTAAAAGCGTACGTACTGTAGCCTTGTAGACTATACCCTTCGTCTTTAGAGACAAACCTGTTTAACGCCACAGATGACCCAACCTACGCAAAGTTACCGTAGATTTGAAAATGCGAGCTAAAATCTCTTGCTAGTAATGCAACTACCCAAATAGGTAACATAGTCTGCAGTCGCAAGCTCCTCATTATTGAGTCTTAGCGCAGTTTCGGTCAGATCAATATCCTGTTACACAACGCATATTGGATTCGTGCTACTTGTCTTAAAAACTGCTTAATTGCATGTTTTCTGAAGTTCTGTGATACAACCTCAGCCTAGACAGAAACGTGGATCAGATGAGATATTTTATATTTCTATCCCAAGGAATGCGTATAACTCGTCTTTTTACAATTAAGTGAACTCACGCTAGATGTCCAGATCCCAACAGGATAAGTATTGGCTGGCCATTCTTCATTAATTTGATTAATCTTTTCATCCTCGTTTGTGCACTTTCTTTTCGCACTTTTTCCTCCCTTTATTTCCAATAAATGAGTGGTATTTGTTGTCGTTGCATTTGTGATTCAAACCTCGCTCTTAAAGACAATCAGTGCAGAATTTTTTCTGTGTAGGACAAAAGAATAAGCAATTCGCACACGCATGCATTTGCATTTACCGTTGAACGCGTGAGGATAGTGATCACACACTAACAAAATGTGCCCCATCGATTGTGATGCTAAATTTGTCCTGGTGAAAAGAAGGTAAACGTGGTGTATCCCTGCTAAAACACCCGAATATAAGTGTCTGTTCTTATTGACAGAATAATGACACAGCGAGCGTGCGGCTAACAGTTCTGGTCAAACGGTTGTTGGCACCTTTCCGTTATCTATGTTTATGCGTGAAGTCAGTAGTGTTGTATCAGGCGAAGGTTAAAACGTTTTACCATTCCTGTTTATAAACGATATTCCCTACAGTGGTGGGATGTAATGTAATTATTAGATGCAAGGTAGACGGCCGGTCTGATCCCCTCATACGAGTAGACCTACAAACTTGGTTATAAAGGGGTGCGTAATCCAAGACTACTCGAAGTTCATATTCAAGTGTCTGTGATGGATGGTCATCCCCGCTCTAGAGCTGGAGAAAGTTGAAATACCCCATTATCAATATTTGAGTATTGTACCGCGTTGTACATATGTACAATCGTGCAGCATTTCTGTGCCGTGTGGCTAACATCGTGCTAAATTGATTGGCCAGAGGTTGTGAGCTGCATGCTAAAACACGCTGGAGTCTCACTACCATTTCCTGTTCTTTCTTCTTCCTCATATCTGTCTAGGCCTGGGCAACCTGACCGTATCGTAGCCCTCGCGCAGTCCATAACTGTGCGGCACTTTGCCTTGATCAGGTTTGTGCTTTCATACCATACCATTCCTGATCCTCTATCCAGAACTTTAAATTGCCCTCGCAGTCTTCATCAATACCGTGAAAAGATTCTGGTTCCCAATGTAGCTGAAATCACATGTCACATTGTGTAGTAATACCGTGTTAAATTGATGGTCGCGGCAACTAGCGCGACGGTCTCACTACCACTATTCCCTTTTCCCGTGTTACCTCATGTTACCTGGAGAACTCAGCGACTTCTTGGCCCCAACGCTGCCTCTTGAAGTGATAACACTTTGCTTACCTTCAAGTTTGTGATTTTCTGTGTACTCTCTCTCGCTCGCTCGCGCTCTTATTTTTGCGAAATTCGACTACGTTTTGGTACAATGGAGGTGTACGTATGTCAATTCAAGGAATCTACGTTTAATCCACCATGGTTATCTTTGTTGTGCACAACACCACATCCTTGACTCGATACCGAAGTAGCATCAATCAATATTCGGTATACTTTGAATGACGTGCAATGCTCAGTCGCATACACGGTAATGACAGCTGCGTTTTTTTCTTTCCCTGAACGTGTTCTTTAATTGCTGTGTTGTTTTACATTCCCGCTTCTCACGAATATGCTTTTCCCTTTTGGTACTGTTTTCTGGTGTTCTTGGTCGCTCACTTTGGAGCCACTGTTAAAGCATAATTTGCAATCTGGGGAATAGCAGTTTTGCCTTCGGCTGCTAACCGTAGATCACACCTTCAGCGTGCAACTAACATCGTTCGTCTGAGTACTGCCATCGGTGCGAGCGCTGAAGGAAAGATTGTTCCTCCTGAATCAGACTGCTTAGTCATTCGAAAAGCTGTGCATTATGAAACTACATCCATAGTCTACATCGACCGAAGGAGGTAAAGAACAACTTGTCTGTAAGACGATGTTAATGATTATGAACAGAGTGTGACTTAGTGGTGAGGATCTTGACTTGTCGCTCGTGGTTTTATATCCGCCTTAAAGTATTTGTCAGATGTGGTTTCGTGTTTTCACTTACGCGAAGAAACAGTATACGTAGAGTCGCACAAATGCAGCAGCTTGATGGACTGCACGTTCACTCTGGTGTATACAGGTTGTACGATCTTGAGAAGTTTGGTATTTGTTGATTGTACTCACGAGTTCGTCCAAACAAAACAGAGTATCGTGTTGAAGTTGATTAGTTCGATGTGCCTAGTTACCTCACAAGCCTTATTCGGAAGCCAGCTCAATGACTGCTGCTCAATGGTCCCGATTTAGTACAACCTCAACCCCATTATGCACGTGTTTTAGCACGTGATTGAACAGGTTGGTCGTACCAACCTAATCAAACAGTGGCATTAATGCGGAACTTGTTTACCATTCTTTCACTGTTTCAAGCGCATGCAGATTCTGATGTTACTGTCCCTATCTGGTGAGTGCACATAGCTCGAATCCGGTCGTGGGGTGTGTGCGTGTAAATAAGCATCTTTGTTCAAATCCATAAGGCTCCTAATTCCCGTGTGCCAATGTTTTTGTTCTGCACACGCCAGCAAGTATTGTTGATGTTATTCTTTTTATTTCAGACTTGGTTTGGAATAAAAACCGTGTGGAACCATTATCAGGTTCGTTTTATTCCCCTTTTATTGGTTTCCCTTCGCTTTAATCTACGAGATTAAATCCAGTTGTGGTTTGATAGCAAATTCCTCATGTTGGTGAAAGTTCGAGAGATATAATAGGTTTATGAGATGCCGTTCTCAAAAATGCTTTCAATACCAAAGTTGCTTGTGCTATGCACTTGAAAACACACAAACAGCGTGAAATCGGTGTTTGAGTGCGGTTGCCAGTTAAGTGAGGAATATTTAAATATCTGCTCGTTATGGATTGGTTGCCATCGCGAGTGAGCGGCGTTGCGAAAACGCACTTGAGTCTCATTGCCATTTCTATTTTCATCTCTCATATCTGTTTAGACCTGGACAACCTGATAGTCAGTCAGATGCAGTCAGTCATTGATCAGGTTTGTGATTTTATACACAAATACGTATCGATAGGTTATAAAAAGATGTTCCTATTTCTCTATTTATTCATACAAGATAAGCTCTCTTAATAATTACGCTCATTGAATTTATTTGCGAATAATAGACAAATCGATTTTGAAAACGCGGCCCCCACTAATCCTATGAAATTTATCGGGATTTTCAAAAAAGCAAACGTGACTGGCAACATCTATGGTTTGAATTTTTATTTTAGAGACTACTCACAAGTAACCGGTCATTTTAAAATTCGAGTACTTTTACTTTCATTATTTTTTAAGTTTCCGCGCTCAATGTTGTCACAGAATTAGTCGTCCTTATGTATGTGAAAATGAGGAGTGTTTTTTGCGTTATCTTTGTTTGCACGCGCACCTGAATTTCGCTCTCCATAGAGTTAAAAGAATCGGCAGTGTTGCCATCAGTCTAGGGCTGTCATATACCTTTTCGTGGCAACGCGGTGTAAGTGTTTGGCATACTTCGATAGGTGCATAGTGGACTGTGAACGCTTCCTCGTTAAAAGCATTGACGGTGAATCACGTCAAGAAGGTCAAATTATCAATCACGTCTGATCCTTAGATCCTGTCATCATACACCTTGACGAAGTATATTCTTTGCTGGACCCTTGCTACAATGAACCCAGTAGGGTTATGCTGACTTTGGACCTCATTGAATAATTTTATTACACCTATTGTTTGTGCTGCCTTAAATTCCGTGCCTAAACTCCAAAACCGGTCCAAGCTGTTGACCGCATTTAGGTGGATAAATTAACATTAGGTTCACGAACCAGCAACCGTGGAAATGTTGTAAATATTCCTTCCAACAAACTTTCGTATTTTTCCTCTCTACCATTATACTAAAAATCCAACGACCTTGATTTTTTCTGCGCTTTTTTTAAGCCGATACCTAGCTCTGACGATGTTCAATCCTATGGCAGCTCCGTGGAACTTCAAGTCTCACCCCCATCCAGTCCAGAATATCAACTTCTGGGCGCCAATGATCAGAAGGCTTGAATTGTTATCCTTGTAAAATTAAACTTCACAAATTACCCTCTGTATGCGCACTGATTTTGTAAACAAATCTTTTTCATTTATTTTTTGAAATATCTGGTTATTTGGGATTTTTAATCGTTTGTACTCTTCCAATCAGATGGATAAACTTGTTTGATGTTTCGTTCTATTTGTTTAGATTTAAATTGTCGTTTGCCTGTATCATGTAGCGAGACGAGGAATTCTTCGTATTGCAACGTTGATCTAAAGCTAAACTTTAAGATCGTTTCTTTGATATATATATTGCTTCGTGTCATACTGTCAAAGGTGACACTTATCACGTTATTATTTACAAATATGGATTAACGAGTACTAAGTCTAAGCAGCTCAACACGTAGATAATTGAGCCGTTTGTGTGTCGTATAAGCACCCGGATCATAAAGAATAGAAACAAAATAGTGTTACCCGGTGTGCTATGTGAGAGATTAATGGATGCATGGTTTCTGAAACAGATTTTCGAAAGGATGCTATTCTATGGCGCATTTTGAGCATCAGTCTACAGAGATTTGGGACATTATAAGGATGGATTTGGTGTTTTGCACCGAGGAAATGGATTTAGAGTGATCACGTAGACATGCTGTACACAAAATGTTCAATATAAGTTTAATTTCGGTCCAGTTTGCACAGATTTTCGCTGATTCTCTAATCGAGCGTTCAGATATATTTCAGTGTTATGCCAAAGATAAACATCCATCACTTCCTACATTACCTTCACGGCGGTCTTCAGATATGAGTATACTCTGAAATGCAACACAAAATCACCACTAACAAATTGATTAACAGAAATAACAATTGGTTTCAACTGATAATCTCATACATCTGCGGTTGTGTTGTTATTTCTGCACCTGGTTTTCTCTAGAATTTCAAAAGCAATATAGGTAAGCATGATTCAGCTCATAGTGTAGAGTATTTTGACTGTGGGTCCACCACTTCCACGAGATCAGTAGGCACTTGTATTCGGATTTACGCTGTCAAATTTCTGAATTCTACGTCCTGAGAATATTCGAAAAATAACGGATTGATGTTGAAATAAGACAAACCATAACAATATTCATCTTCGATAAAACCGTTCGTATAAGCCATTTCTGAAAGAACTCATCTATTTTGTGGTTGACGAAATATCATTTTCCTCAAAAACTCATTATAACCTTTGAATTTTATGATTTTGATTGGCCTATTTGTCGGTCATATTTTGTTTATCATGAAACAGTGTATAAACACAGACCAATACCATCTGCCGAAATCACATTGGCTGACTCTAGTGCGCAGATTTCTTTCGGTATTGAACCGATTCAGCAGCAGCGTCGCAAACAGTTTAGCTGCCTTATCAGCGAGA
Source organism: Atriophallophorus winterbourni (assembly GCA_013407085.1). Classification (NCBI taxonomy): domain Eukaryota; kingdom Metazoa; phylum Platyhelminthes; class Trematoda; order Plagiorchiida; family Microphallidae; genus Atriophallophorus; species Atriophallophorus winterbourni. The sequence goes on from JACCGJ010001110.1 coordinate 15,227, forward strand.
CTTATTTCTTGGTAGTTGGAACACCGATTAATTTCCACGTTTAGGTAGGTGTAGTCTGATAGAAATCACTCAGTCTGATGGGGAAAATCCGTCCCCCAGATAAAACGAAATATTTATAAAGAGAAGATAATAATGCGTCAGCGTAGGCTTTTATTAGTTTAACGTAAATCCCGTCCTCACATGAAGATATACCGTTCACCATTCGTCGTAAAACACTTCAAATATAGTACTCTCGTAGGGGATCCATAATTGACTGGATAGTCACATCTGTGTACTAAGGCAGTGATTACTGTACTAATCGCTTACGGGCGCATTAGTAGTACAGCCCGCCTAATTAGCTAATAATTAAGGTCAAATATCAGGGTTTTTGACGAATCTCGAAGGTTCGTGGTAAAACTACAGCTTCCAGATGAGGTCCGAATCATGCGAACATGTTTTCACTGTCTCCCATGCTGAATGCAGCTTCCATTTTAGATTTGGTTTCCAATGAGTATTGTTGACTATCATTAAATGGCTTATCATGTAGCAGCTCTTATAAGGTGTCGGTGGTTGGAAACATCATTTATTCGGGCATCTCTTGAACGATCCCGTCTCACCTGTGGCGTGAATACCGTGATTAGGTTCTCTAATGCCGCATTCTGAGTAGCAACTTTCAGTCTGGACCACTGTTTTTTAACCGAAGTAATATTCCCATCAAACTATTCAGCGGTATCGGGTATGAAAAGCTTATGTTAGGCCGGCTTTCCTAGGACTGCCAAGTTTAGACGCTTCCCGAGGGGTTTTCTTTAACGGTATATCGTAGGAAGTCGCAGTTTTGGGCGAACTAGGGTGTAACCGTGACTGCTGCATTCCATCTTTTGGCCCGACGTCAGGACCTACAGTAGAGCGTGTGCGAATTAGGATTTAAACCATCTGGTTCACCGTTTGGCCATCATTCTAGTCCCATATTACGCAATTTTTTCTAGAGTTCTGTAATCTAGTGTTACAGACATAAGTGATTTTTGCCGCAAATTCATGTAATCGATCACCGTTCTCATAGTGCTGCTCCGGGCCAAATCGTTCTAAAATCCGCTTTGTTGCATTATTTGCATTCTAATCGTCAGCACAACAAATATATCATTTCGGTTTATCTATCGATGACGGATTGAAGCTACTTATAAAAATCGATAGTAATATTCAAAGGCCTCTACATTTGACAAATGAAATTTTCGGGGCACGATCACTGAGTGTTATCGCTACTCCGTTGTGACCAGATTGATCTCCGGGCTCAATATAGAGTAGCCAGTAGGTAAAATCGTATTTCCCGTACCTTAATCGGTTTAGATCCGTACCCAGGTAGACGAAACTCAGAGAGACATTCAACGTCTACCTGTTATTCTAGTATAAAGCGAGTTGTGATGGCTTGACTACCAACATTTAGCAGGGTCCTTACATTCTAATATCAAAGCACAAAATCCACTCAGATCTTTATTTTTTTATTTTTTTATTTATTTATTCATTTTATAACGGGGAGAGCTATGGCCGCGTTGCCTATCCGTAACGACATGCAGATAGCTGTGACAATACAATGAGAAATTTCCATGAAGTTTCTTGGTAATAGTTTATAAGTGATGTTCCCTGAACCCTCTGACGTTTGTTAGAGTACAAACCTCTATCCTTTGTACAACGAATACAAGAAATAATTGAATATATGTAGTGCATCAATGAAAAATAAGCCTGCACTACACACAATACAGCAAAAATGGAATGAACTCAATAAAAGACAAAAGGAGCAATTGTCCAAAGAAAGATCCGTGAAGTCCAACGATAGCAAGATAATCCACACAGCAAAATCCAAAAAATGGAATCCAATGTGCAGAAAGCGCTAAAATATTGGAGAATCCGTTAATTAAAATTCCGGTACGGAGTGGCGCACACAGACTTCGCAACCACGGAAAAAGACAAAGTCCGAGACTTCGAAATTATATTACCCGCCAAAAATTATATTGTACAAGCATTCATACGAACGAAGTATACATGGCCAAAGAACGAACAACTATACAAGTCTAAAAATGTATGTACAAAATACGAAGTGAAAGTAGTTCACTACAACACGCTCGATAACACGCTCGAAATGTTCATTAGGTCACATAGTCAGCAAGACGTTTGGGCCAAAGCACATGTCTACCGGTTCGAGTTTGAACGAGGGTAGAAGGGACCAGAGGGTTGGGATGAACATGGGGGGAGTTAGGCACATGAGGATTATAAGTCGGTTGTGATTGAGGGGTAATGACACTTGATGGAGTTTGCAGTTCAGGCTCAACGAAAGCTGGTTTCAGTTGATCAATAGAAACCGTGTCACGTCGACCATTCATATCCAAAACGAAGTACTTGTGTTTACGCTCGATAGCTCTGTGTGGTCTCTGATTAGATGGTTTAAGTGGTTTACAAACAGTGTCATGTCGCACAAAAACAAAATCACACGTATCGAGATGAGATGATTCCTGTTGGTGAATATTGCGATGTCCAGGAGGCGAAAAATTCAACTTGGACATCAACGATCGCAAACGAGTAATGTTATCTGATACAGAAGGTAATGACTTGCAAGGCACAACGAGTTTACCGGTGAGCATTGTATATCTTCTTTGATATTAGAACGAATTCCAAGAAAAACAAGTGATAAATTCTCAGTCCATCTATTAGGATCGGGCTGACAAGCTAGAGAGCCTTTGAGCTGCTGATGGAAGCGTTTAACCAATCTATTCGAGTTAGGGTGGTAAGCGGTTGTTCGGATGTGCTGACAGCCAAGGAATCGAGTCAAATCTCGGAACAAAGTCGATTGAAACTGACCGCCATGGTCTAGAGCAGGGAATGTGCAGGGAATATACTGTGATTGTAGGATTTTCGGATCTTTACTTATGGAGAAATCGCTCATGGCGTGGTATTTAGTAAGTATTCCAAAAATAAGACAAAAATGGACAAATACGAAGTTATCGTAAATGCAAAAATTTGCGGTTTGTCGGGATCACCAATTATGTAGTGGACCACAGAAAAATAAGTCTGCATTACACACAATACAGCAAAAATGAAATAAACTCAATGAAAGACCAAAGTTGCAAGTGTCCAAAGAAAAATCATTGAATTCCAAGGATAGCAAGATAATTCACACAGGAAAATCTAAGAGATGGAATCCAAGGTTCAGAAAGCGCTAAAATGTTGGAGAATCCGTCCATCACAATTACGGCAAGGAGTGGCTCACACAGACTTCGCAACCACGGAAAAAGACAAAGTCCAAGAGTTCGAAATTATATTACCCGCCAAAAATTATATTGTACAAGCATTAATACGAATGAAGTATACATGGCCAAAAAACGAATAATTATACAAGGCAAAAACATGTATGTACAAAATACGAAGTGAAAGTAGTCCACTACATAACTTAGATGGATTTTGGCTTTAATAATTATAAACTTTCCGATTTTTGAATCATAAAGTATTTTATTGTAACGCTGCAGCTTCGAGAAAAGTGAATGTTTGGTTACTGAATATAATCTTGAAAGTAAGATTAAAAATTGTTTTAGACAATCATGATCAAGTAGGTTGATGGGTCGACTTGCACGTTTGAAAACAATTTTACTGAATGAAATCAAGTAATCAGGTTTCATGAATTTTAGATCTATGAGGGTTACGTGCCATCCTGTATCAATTTTCAATGAAGAACGTTGCATTTTACTGGTCCACGATTAGAGAGTTCCTGAAGGTCTCTGATACCTAGTTCAGAAGTCAACGAGCCACATTTTCGCTTCTGATGTTAACTACACATTGCAATTTTGCAACCTTTTTCCCAGTTCATTTCTGACTCGTTCGGAACAAGCAGATTTTTACTTGTGTTGTCGTCGGTCACTTCAGAGATGAGACATTGAAGGTGTACCATTGCTTCCATCTCTCCAGGTCTAAGATCGTTATAGTTGCATCATATTTTTGCTTTATTGATCCGCGGATTATACTCGTTCACTTTTGTCTCCGATTGTTGATGAAATTTCGAAAACTGACATTTGGGCACCCAGGCGTTCCGGAGTATACCCAATATTAATACAAAGCAAGTTAAAGCATCAGAGGTTATTTTCTTTCTTAATAGATTCATCACCTTAAATGGGACTTTACCATTAATCGCTGAGGTATTTACACAACAACAACAAAATGATAATCCGAAAGCGATATGGATGAATTTAAAAGAATAAATAAGCCCATGTGATGTTCAACCGAGGACGTCCAACAAAGCAAAAATTGTCTCGAAGTTATTTCTACAGCTGTGTTGAACCCGCAATTGTATTTATTATTCCCGTCGCAATTAGATACGTATTAATTCCAATCTGAATAAATTATCTCGTACCCTTTGTCGTTGAGTCATCAATAACGCACGAGAACGAAACCAGATTTATTCGTAATCTAAAACTCACAAATGTCACCTCACATTAGGCGCAGTCTGACTATCGACCGTTTATTTTGAACGACCAAATCAGCTGTCGACAGTATCAGAAAAATCAAGCTTTAGTAGCACAATTTTACACCATTCATCTCTGGTGATGAGGCTAGATATGCTCTTGCAGCAACTGACAACATATATCTACGGATCCAATAACTGTGTAGCACGTAGGTATTTAAATTTAAATCTCACTTACACCATGAATTGATTTCAAGTATTTGGACATTGGCTGAGGTAATTACAATAAACCAGTTTGCTAAACAATAGATTTGTTTTCCGGAAGAGGTTAAATGCTCCTATTAAACAAGGTTTTTCAAGAATGCAGTTGATTCTGGAAATTCTTTTCTCCGATTTTAACGTATAATTTATTAGTTAACATAATTTCCAAGTATCTTTGTGAACTCACTAATGCCTCTCTTTACTTTCCGTCGAGCGAAGATTTTTCTTCTACTTCAGAATCGAAAACAGACGGGATAAAATCCCGTTTGAGAATCACCACAGCAATAAACATGGGTGACTTCTGCTGACAAGGCAAGCCCAATGAGTAGAGAAACACCACAATATCACTCTGGGGAAGAGGTCCATCCAACAAATGATGATCCAACGCGCTTTTGGACAGAGGATCCCTTTCGGCAGAGAATTCCAAGAGTTCAACACCCGCGTAAATAGCGTGCTCGCATTACTCAGCTTTAGCCTTCTCGGCTTCTGCAACTTAAGGTCATACTCACCAGTCCTCGACTCACGTGCTAATCAGAAGTACCATGGGAACTCGTCTGCACATTTACCGAGAAGAATACGATGTGTCAGGAGCAGGTCAGACCTTTCCTTTCGAAGTTCTAGGGGATAAAGTTTCAGTGAACAGATCTATATTCGATTAGCCCAGAGCATCCTGGTGACGCTGCCTATTTTTTCGAAATGTGTTAGCCTTCGGCTTCAAGGAATCCATAACCAGAACCCCTAAGTCGTTTTCGGCCGTCAACGCTCAAATAGGTTTACTTCCCAGAAAGTATTTGCCAGCAGTGTCATCGGAGTATATTCACATGACGACTGTCATGTCCTCATTTATACCCAGTGATCGACGATGCGTCCAGCTAACTAAGTCATCAACTGCTTGTTGCAGTTGCTTGTGGCCATCGCAGTTTTAGATCATCACAGTTTTAGATCATCCGCGAATTAAAAACAATCGATGGCTAACACATCTGGAATATATTCACGAAAATTTTGAATATCAATGGGCCAAGAACAGATTCCTTCTATCATCTCTGATGACAAAACTCCATTCATCTCTACAAAGGTTTGACCGCCCTGAAATGAATGTCTAGATTTACCTGAGAAGACTTCCTTGAATCCCTAGACCTTCCAGCTTGAAGAGCAATCAGCGGTGTTGCCCACGGTCGAACGCCTTACTAAAGGTGATAAAAATAACATCGGCTGCATGACCAGAAACATTCAAATAACACAAAATTTCTAGCGCCGGGAGCAGATTACTTACGCATGAACGATTTTTTGGTTAATCCAACGCTCACACTCTAAAAAGTGCTCTATTTTGCTCTTGGTAAACTATTCTAGAATGTTTCCGACCGGTCTGTAATTAGCGGAAGTACTAGGGTCCACACTCTTAAAAATAGGTTCTCAGTCTTGTGGTAAGACCCTTAATGTTTCAGATTTTTAGACAACCTGACCAGCGAATCGCACAACACGTCTGATAGTGAGTCTAAAACCAACGGATGAATACCGTCTGGTCCTGGCGCGAATTGTGTGTCTAACTGTTTTAACGGGAGTCTAACAGTCTCTACATCTATATCAAGATCAGAAAGGACCTCACTGTTTTAAGAGACAAAAAGGGATCACTGTCTTCGAGACACTACACGGAGGCATATTACTTAACCGTGGTTTCAGCTTTCAAACCGTCACCAGTAATGTCTACCTTATTAGTATCTATCAAATTAGGGATATATGGCGATGCCTTTGTGCGGCGACGATTTTATGCGAATAGCCATTTTGGTGCCAAAGTAGACTCGTCAACCAATCGCTGCTCTTACAACATACGTTTTCTGCGTTTCAATGCTGTGCAGAGATTTCTAGCTCGCCAATAATTGTCATAGTCAGTGTCGTTTTACGGCTTATGAATATCGACCAGAGCTTTTGACGTTGCCGCAAAAGTTCACGAAGCACTTTGTCAAACCAAGGGTCCTTAACCTTACGACGATGTGTGGACAACGTAACAGCCAACTTAATAACTGTCCACATATTATTCCGGATCACCAGCCAACAATCTTCAAAATCAGCTGATTGATCGAAAGACCAATCGAGAGATGAAGCAACATCCGTGACCTATCCGCGTCCGCATCCCGCAAAGCCTTACTTATAAAAGGATCTGGTACCCAGCCAATGTTGCGTTTCTAAATAAAACCTAAGGTGGCATGATCACTACAACATAATGGAGCTTCAGTCCGAAGCTGAGTAAAATCGGACTGTGTTGGAGTGAATACCAAGTCCAAAATGGACTCGCACCCAGTGAGGCCTACTCTGGTCAAATAGGAAACAAGCTGAGCGAGATCCACTTCAACCACAGCGTCCAATAAGTCCTGCTCGAATGACCAAGAACCTTCCTGTGGCGAATTTCAATCAATGCTAGGAGCATTGAAATTGCCAATAATCAAGACGTTTGAAGATCTACAATACTGACAGATCTGTGATATCATTGCCTCTATCTGAGTATTGGGAGAATGATAAACCACACCTATTATGGCAAATGAATCTGCAGTCCTTACACCGCAACATAAGCTCTCACCCATACCGGCAGTCTGCTGGAAACGAGCTAACATTGTGACTGAAATATGTTGTTAGAAGTATAAAGCAACCCCACCACCGATTCTAGTGGCTGTTCGATCTGAGCAAATGAGTCTGTATCCAAGTAGGGCCAGCTCGGGATCATCCTGCTCAGGTGAGAGCCAGGTTTTCGTCACCGCAATGATCACTAGAGGGTCCTGTCTAATCCGCTCAAAGAGTTCCTACAATTTGTTTCTCAAGTTTCTTGCAATAAAATATATCACTTTTAATGATCCATATCCCTCCTCATCCTCACAACCCGAAAGTCCACAATGCCCAAGTTTGTTTCACCTGCGGCTCTGCGCTTGCTAATCTCTTGAGTAGCTTTTCAAATTTTTACACGATCCTCCGGAGATAGATCACGCAGGAGTCGAAGTTCACTACCTTTCAACCTATAACCCCTCTTTAGCAGTGAGGTCACTTGCTCAGCGAAGTTTAACACCATCTTATACAGTCTGGGGCGATCACCTGGCGCTGGCCTGAGGCATAGACGAAACGCTGTGCCTACCGTTACACCCTTTTCCCATTCGTTAAAAATGGGGCAAGAGCAGATTTTAAGAAATCGTGTTCCTTTTTATCCCTGTCTTTTGCCAAAGCACCTGTTTGCTAAGGCGTATTGTGAAGAATGATGGAAGATTTTCTACTCTCATAGGTGGTGAAGCTCTTGTCTTTGTTAGTAATGGCTTTATGCAGCTGTGGTAGTTACTGGAACTCTTTCGGCTTATGAAAGTTCATTGCACCAGCAAAATAAACTCCATCTTTTGAAGCGAGTACAGGCGAGGAAGCAACTTTCGCAAAAGTACATACATATTCAGAGAGCACACAAACTTGCTGTACACAAAATGTGTGGTGAGTATCCTACTTTGAAGGTGATCCACTATCTACAATCCCACCATCAAGATTTTAGAGGTGTTAGTAGAAGCCGCGTCAACATGAAGCTGAGTACCTACGAGCTTTAAACCAGTCGGTGGAAGGCATATCTTACATATCGTGCGAATAATATGGCATGAATTAATCTTAAGCTAAATATACATCTCCAGCTTTATTCCACCACATCGAATATGCATCCTTATTAAACGTATTTCATAATAAACAGCTTTAGCGTGTAGTGGATATTGAGGAATAGATTATGAGGCTGCGTGTATTCCAGATATATCCACATACAATTTTGACTAACAGACAACCACAGAAGAGCGAAAACCGTGCGTAGACAAAGAGTGTATTGTAATTAATGTGAGGTTAACAACAAGAAAATTTGAATTACAAAATTATTGATAACTATGGATTAAATATTTGAACCGTCACCACAGATTCCCCTCCTAGAGCGTCGAACAAGACCCTCGAAAAAAACATTAGGTTATAAAATCGTCAAACTTTTGGGGAAAATGTACCTCGCGGCCTGAATGTGTTTGTCTGTCGGGTGGTTTGAGATTCAAACGGAATGGGGGTTTATCGGGGGTAAGGTTGGTTTCTGGTGAATCAGACGAAGGGACATGTTGGTCAGTAGTAGACGTCTGTGAAGTAATGTTTCGGGTATTTGCTTTCGCTTCTGATGTTGGTTCTACGTAAGCGACTTTCAGACGATCGATACTGACAGTTTCTCTTGATCCATTCCGGTCAATTCGAAATACTTGGGATGCCTACTGAGCACCTTGTACGGATTAGTATACGGTGGTTGAAGTGGTCGACGTACATGATCGGCGCGCACAAACACAAAGACGCAGGTAGACAAGTCTGCCAGGATAAAGAACGGTTGGGCTTGTTGGCGAGTTGGGATAGCTCGGAATGATTTCATGAAGCTGCGGAGGCCACTGACATATTGTGGAGCTGTAAGATCATTTGGGGAATCGGAAGATGTCAGAAATTCGCCAGGTAGGTTAAGTGTACTCCCGTACACCATCTCAGCAGCTGAGCAACTCAGGTCTTCTTTCACGGTTGTACGGATACCAAGAAGCACCAAGGGCAATGACTCGGACCAACGTTCTGAATTCCCGTGACTCATGATTGCGGCTTTGAGTTGCCGGTGAAATCTTTCGACTAAGCCATTTGAGGAAGGATGGTAGGCTGTAGTCTGTATGTGCTTTGTACTGAGTGTTCTATTCAATTCTCGAAAAAGCTTTGACTGGAATTGAGAACCTCTTTCAGTGGTAATAGTGTTCGGTACACCAAAGTTGGTGATCCAATGTTGAACGAAAGTTTTCGCAACCGTTTCTGCACTGATATCCGGTATGGCTACAGCCAATGGCCAACGGGTAAAACGGTCGACGCAGGTCAATATATAGGAGCAACCGTTAGACAACTCTAATGGACCAACGAGATCCAAGTGAACGTGCTGAAAGCGCTCCGTAACAGGTGGAAATACACCAGGGGAGCTGATGGTGTGACGTTGGACTTTGCATTGTTGACATCGGAGGCAGCTCTTGGTCCAAAGTTCAATGTCTTTATGCATGTCGGACCAAAGATAACGAGAGCTGATCAGTCTTCGAGTAGCTTTTACTCCGGGATGTGATAAACCATGCAAATGATCGAATACGGTACGTCTCAAATCTGATGGGACAATTGGATGGGCTTTACCAGTAGACGTGTCACAAACCAGATAAGAATTGGTTTCAGGTATCGGGATAAGGCGGATTTTACCCGATTGTGAAGTAATATACCGATTTATCACAGGGTCATTTTGCTGCGAACGTGCTAATTGCTCAAAGTCGATTCCAGGCAGGTCGATAGCACTTAACTGAATCCGAGAGAATGTATCCGCAACTGTGTTTGACGAGCCGGAAAGATATCGAATGTCACTCGTGAATTGCGAAATATAATCCAAGTGACGTATTTCTCGAGGCGAATATCGATCCGATGGTGCGGAAAGAGCAAACGTTAAGGGCTTGTGATCGGTCCATACTGTGAAATCACGGCCTTCAAGCAAATGTCTGAAATGTCGTATCGCATAATAGATAGCCAGTAACTCACGGCCGAACGTACTGTATCGAGTTTGAGCTGGTTGAAGACGACGAGAAAAGAAAGCGAGTGGCTTGGTGATATTGTCTTCTTCTTGTTGAAGGACCGCGCCGACTGCTTCTTGTGATGCGTCTGTAGCGAGAGACAATCGAGCATTGGGGTTCGTTGATAAATGAGTCAGTGATGTGACTTTGTTTAGTGCAGATTTGAGTTGTTCGAATGATTTGATGGCTTCGTCATTCATTTTGAATTGACGTTTCTTTCCACGTAACAAGTCAGTCAATGGTTGTGAAATCATAGCGCATTGTGGAATAAAACGTCTATAATAGTTGACCAAACCCAAGAAACGTCTGACTTGACGGATGGAGCTGGGACATGGATAATCTTGGATAGCTGATAGTTTTTGAGGTAACGGTTTTATACCGGAACTATCAATTCGGTGTCCAAGGATTTCGATGGAACTCACACCAAACAGACATTTATCGGGATTAACCACAATGCCGTAGTGGGATAGACGTTGAAATACTTCACGAAGGTGTTCAAGATGTTCAGTGGGATTTGTACTTGCGACTAGGACATCATCAATGTACACGTAGACGAGAGATAGACCGAGGAAAACTCGGTCCACGAATCTCTGGAAGGTCTGTGCAGCATTGCGTAGACCGAATGGCATCCTGAGAAATTCGAACAGACCAAATGGAGTGGCGATGGCAGTTTTGGGAATATCTTCGTCAGCTACAGGAATTTGATGATATGCCCGCACTGAAACCAACTTCGAGAACACAGATTTTCCGTGAAGAGATAGTGCAAAGTCGTGTATGTGCCGAATCGGATATCGATCTGGGATCGTTACACGATTTGAAGCACGATAATCGCCACATGGACGCCAGGCGTCCGTTTTGTTCTTTTCGACCATGTGAAGAGGTGTGGCCCAAGGTGAATTCGATGGACGGATTATTTCGAGTTCCATCATATGCTCGAATTCTCGTTTGGCAGCTTCAAGTTTGTTAGGTGCCAGTCTGCGTGGTCTACTGAAAACCGGGGGTCCACGGGTTGAAATATGGTGTTTGATGTCATGCTTCACAGGGGTTTCGTGTGTACAGGGTTTGAATATATCTGAAAATTCTCTCATTAGGGGAACGTAATTCGGTGCAGTATCTGGAATCGGGACTCGAATAGTTTGTATGGGTGAATTAGACAAATGGCCGATGACGTTAATCTTTGTGACATTGTCAATGAGCTTTCGTGTACTAATGTTGACTGAAAGATTAAAGTGAGAGAGGAAATCGGCTCCCAGGATAGTGGTTTTGACGTCAGCAACAGTGAAAATCCATCGAAAGTTACGTCGCAGACCGAAGTCGATGGAAAGTGATCGTTGACCGTATGTGCTCATTCGAGTACCGTTCGCCGCTTGTAGAGTCAATGAAGAGTGGTTTTTGCGAGCTGGATAAGAGTTTTCGTAAGTTTTGTTCATCGGTGGAACCAATTCGAGAGATGATCGCAGATTTGAGCTTATCATAAGGATCTGTGGCAGGTTGATCATAAATTAAATCAGCAACTTCCCCGGCAATGAAGGTTGGGAGCATTCCAACAACGCGCTTGTAGCGTGTGCGTTGCGTTCGAACACGATATAACTCGAATAGATCTTCGATTTGTGCAAACCAAAGACGTGTATCTGTCTTGTCGAAGACTGGTGATGTGAATTGATTGATAGAATCATCTTCCATCTTGTCTTCGTTATTTGCACTAAGGTTCATTGCGTTAATCGAATTGAATGCGTGTTCGGGCTCACCAATTTGTAGTGGATATTGAGGAATATATTATGAGGCTGCGTGTATTCCAGTTATATCCACATACAATTTTGACTAACAGACAACCATAGAAGAGCGAAAACCGTGCGTAGACAAGGATTGTATTGTAATTAATGTGAGGTTAACTACAAGAAAATTTGAATTACAAAATTATTGATTACTATAGATTAAGTATTTGAACCGTCACCACAAGCGTTATTAGCAACCTGTTTCGAACAAACCAGAAAATAATTTCCAGAGTGAGCAGCGGAGACCCCATAATCTTGCGGTTTCCTTGCAGCCGATGCTCCATGATCTTCATTTACAAATTAAAAAGTCGTAATTATTTTCAAATCTATTGAAAATAGAATAAAAGGCTCAAGGCTCACTGAACCTGATCTTACTGTCGCAACCAGACGATAGGAAACAGCCTGAAACCAGTAGTGGTGTGTAAGGGATGTAGATCTGAGCACCACAATACTTCAGAATCAAAGTTCTTCTGATAATCTTGAAATAGATCGGATATGCACAACGTTATCAAAATTTCGTAAGATGCAAATATTTATGTTGACCTTGAAATCAAAGTTTTTTGTCGCATTCAAGATTACTCTGATACCAGATGACATTCTTCAAAGTGTTTTTAGAAGTGATTAAAATTCTTTTGTGTGATAATACCGAACACATTTCCATCTTTCTGGCAACTTAGTTACAGGCTGTTCTATTGTTTGCTGTTTTCAATATTGTGCACGTGACCTTGATATGAATCGTGACATTTTTAATTTTTGAGGTATGTTTTCTTTTGTTGTCCTCTTTACCTGTAACGACACCAGAATTAATTATATCCTGCTGAAGTTTCTGCAAAACCCGAATAATTGGTAAATCCCAATTATATGCAGGCCTTGATAGTATATGGCCATCAGTATGGTTTGTTAAGTGGTTTAAGTCCCACCGTCTCCACATAGGCTTACCAAACGTGCGTTTGAATAGCTGCTATGAGGACAGCGACATGAGATTGTTGCGCAGCCAGTTTCAAATGTACAGCGCTTGCGGACATTGGGTTTTCTCGTTATTTAGCTTATGGCTTTTAGGCTTTCAAAACTCGACCACTGCCGCATTTGTTTCATGCTCACTTGCTCGTGGCAAAAATCCCAGTATCGGAAGTCCGAACACACGCGTTTTCAACGCACCACCTGTCCAAATGCCACAAAAATCAATTGTCGGTGTAGTCTAAATACGTATGTAGCCCGCTATAAGACATCGAAACCTCAAATATTTCTTTCTTTGATTTTTCAAACCACTGCTTAATCTACTCTACGGTTCGTAATGCTCTTAGCTTCTTATACCCTAACAAACCATTGAACTATTGCACGCGCCACCTTGCGGTTTGTACAAGTTTTTCTACATTCCCATGCCGTTATAGACTATTGAACTAATGAAGTTCATGTTCACGGGTCCTTGACTCTCTTTCTGTTCTGAATAACCGGTGAAACTCTTCATCATATTAGTCGAGGAGGATGCAGAGGGTCCTTAGCAAGACAGACCTATTTGTTCGAAATTCTTATGGTAATGTTTCAGCAACCACCGTCTAACGTTAAAGATTTTCTAAACAGCATTGCCAGAAAATGACACGACGTTTTAAAGAGCGCTTACAAGAAACTGTTGGATACTGTTTGGTTATGGCGCTGATTGCATGTCTACCTATTTCAACAGGATTTTAAATGTCCCTGAATTTACATCAAAGTTGGAAAAGAGCTCACTCTCTTCAGCAACAAAAAAGACAATTGCTTTTGAGACAGTACATCGATGCTTATTAGCTAAGATGGGCTTAATCTCCCAGAAAATCTTCATCAACGACTGCTCCAAGATGAACTACATCGAACACAGGAGACTTTGGAAAACTGTTTCGTCTGATTCGCACCGCATTCATAGGCCCTAATTTTAGCATGAACCTCAGAAATTCATCAGGACAGCTGATCTTTGACCTCAGTGACAAGATAGATAGGTGGGTTGAGCATTTCAGCCAGTTACTCAACAGCCTGTCAGCTACCAGTACAGTGATCACGGCCTAAGTACAGAACAGCGGTTACCCAATAAACTGCAATGCTTCATCAGAGTACGAAATTTCAAGTGTCTTGCGACGAATGAAGAACGGCAGATCGCCAGGCGAGGACGGGATTTCCGTTAAAAGCTTGTGCTGACGCCGTCTTATCTCCACTGCCTAAATTTTTGTTCTATCTGGGAGATAGAAGATTTCTGTCAGATTGGGGTATGTAAATTATCCTACCTCTTCTTAAAGGTGTAGACAAATCTGTGCGCTCCAACTGCCGCTGAATATCATCGATACCGCAGCTAAGCTGTCTGCAACGTTACTACTAAACCGGTTCTTCTTCAAACGAAATCTGCACACTAGTGGTCTAAGATACTGTCAGGCTGCCCAGACCTAAACAGATACGAGAAATAAAATAGGAATAGAGGTGCTCGTGAGACTCCACCGTGCTTCAGCATGCAGTTCACTACCGGTGGACAATCAATTTAGCTTGGTGTTAGCCACACTAAAAAGAAGTATTGCATGATTGCACATCCGTGCACGCATTTTTGCTATCTAGACTGTGGTTGTTCATTGGAGACTATGCTATCGGATGGGGTCCCTTGCAGCTGGCTAGCCTAATTAAAGATTATCACAACTCTACGAAGGCTCAGGTTCACGTCTGCGTGGAAGAGTCTCGCGAAATTAGCCTACACACAGCTGTCAGGCAAGGCTGTCCTTTATCCCCAGTTCTGTTCAACTGTATCGTTGACTGGATTATCAACTAGGCATTAACGTACTATCAAGGGGTTCAAGCATCAATGGATCTCTGAATCACAACCTTGATTAGACGGGTTATGTAGTCGTTTGTGCGAAAATGTTGAAATGTTGCAAAGGCTTTGAGACCGCATTAGATTGTCTGCTGCAAAAGTCAGCCTCGAAATAAACGCAGCAAACTCCAGTGCGTTTTTTATACTGTTACACCAGGCGTTCGGCAATTTAACTTCCAGGGCTGAACATTCGAGTATATTCCAGTCCTTAAATGCCTAGGTTCTAATATGTAGCTCAATGGTCAGGTTAAAGGTGAAGTGAAGTTGAGGGTTGATCGTGCGCGTAATGCGTTTCTGTGGCTAAAAGGAATCCTTTGGCTCAGTATCAGCTTCCACACTAATATTCGTGTTTACCCTGTACTGCTTTATGGCTGTGAGAGGTGGTCACTGAAATCAGAGGATCTACTATCTTTATTAGTGTTCGACTATTGGGGCCTCAGGATAATATTGGTCGTCCGATATACTGATTGGGTATCCAACACTGTGTTCGGGCGCAATGCAACAGAATACCTCCCCGTTTCGTCCACATCCAATGGTGAAGACTACTGGTTTACCTACGTCCTTCGAAAGACAGACACACCGCTCACAAAACTCGTCTTTGACCCTAAACCTGCTCGTGGTGTCGGCGGTCAAGTGAAGATCTGACTGTCAAATGTGAATAATGAGGTAAACGCCCTGGGACTATGGCGTTCGGGGGGTGGGAACGTGACTGGATTAGGATCTGCAACGATCTCGCCTTCGATCGACGCACGTGGGCCTGGTATGAAAGCGCAAGCCTGATCCAGGCAAAGTGCCTCACAGACAGAGACTGCACGTGGGCGATATTACTGTCAGGTTGCCCAAGCCTAGACAGATATGAGGGACGGGAATACAAATGGTAGTGAGACTCCAGCGTGTTCAGCATGCAGCTCACTACTAGTGGCCAATTAATTTAGCACGGTGTTAGCCGCACACACAGAAGTACTGCACGATTGCACATCCGTGCAGGACACGTGGGCCTGCGTTATTCGTGACATCAATGAAGCCGGCTAATCCACCAATGGAGCCCAAAATTACCGTTCTTCATGTTTCATGTATGTATGTATGAAAGCACAAGCCTGATTCAGGCAAAGTGCCGTACAGTCAGAGACTGCACATGGGCTAAGATACTGTCAGGTTGCCCGGGCCTAGACAGATATGAGGGGGAAATAGAAATGGTAGTGAGACTCCAGCGTGTTTCAGCATGCAGCTCACTACCGGCGGCCAATCAATCATGTTTCATACGAAATGTCCTGCACTGTAGATACGAAATCGAAGCAGCCTACGTGTGTCACAGGCGATGCATGCAGAAAGCTCCGGATCAGTTCTAAAGCTGTCAGTTTTGGTGGTAGTAAGAATGATCATCAAAAACCTATTAAGTGCTCCCGTATGTCTTGCGTCTCAAACAGCATCTGACTCCCATGTCCATCTTCTGGTATGCACATGTAGCTTTCGCAAGCCTAGTGGAGCTGTTTTTACTAACAGGAAAAGGGTATAAGCGGATGACTAGTGCCTAAAAGCCAGTTTGCTACCGATAGATGGAGCTTGTCAGCCACTGGCAGTCCACCTAGGGAAGAAAATCTCTAACCAAACTCTCGCTGCCTTGTAGGTTACCTGATGGTGGGAAGGCTTCGGGAGTAAACCCATAGGCAAAAAATCTGGAGCGAAGTCCCGTCGGCGGATATTTGGCGCACGGTGTCAACTCTCTGCAGCCTTCTAAGTTTAACTTGACTTTCGAAGTGCTAAAGAGTTGAACTCGAACAGACGTCTGGTGCTGCTGGAGATATCACTTGAATATCATTCGCAAGAATTTCAATGAAGTTTTATCAAACATACTCCCTCATTTCTGATAAAGCAATCCCGCGACGCGACGCACTATTGGTTCTCTCAGCGGCAAGTTGTGGTCATAAATATACACAAGGTTTTTTATATGAGATGTTGGAATGTGAGGACACTCTTGGATGTGGGTAGTCAAGCCGTTTGATGTGCTCTTTACTATACTACCGAGTAGATGTTGTTTGTATTTCTGAGGCACGCTTAACTGAGCATGTATCCACACCGATTAACGTCCATTTCATTTATTTTTACACAAGTCTTTACAGACGATGTGCCAACAAGTATACCATGAAGAGGGTACATGATGAAAGAAAAAAAGTAGGTTCCATGGTTCTTGTTGAAGGCGACATACTACCCGGTTGCCAAGGCCGAAGTAGGGGGTTAGCTTAGGGGACCCCACCCGGAGCCTTTGACTTAAAAGTCTACCCGCAAGGCAGCGGTTTTTTCCTTCGCAAGAGCCGGTGACCATTTTGAGGGTTCTTGCGCATCTCTTGAAGTGCCTCGGCGATTGTTCAAGTACGCCTCTCTAGCCTTTGCACGACCAGGTGCAACCTGCAAGGCAGCAAGGATTTTTCCTCAGGGTTCACTCCCGAAGCCTTTTCCGCAATCGGGTATGCCGCAAGGCAGCGGAGGTTTGGAATCAGGGTTTTCCTTCCCTTAGATGGACTGCCCTCCCAGGCTGACGAGCTCCATCTACCCGGAGCAAACTGGTTTTGAGGCGCCAGTCATCCGCCTTCGCCCCTTTTCCTGTCAGTAGAAGCAGTTCCGCCACGTGCATGCCAGGAGCTGGGCTTTGGTTGTCAGAGGCTGTTTGAGACGCACGCCATATGGGAGCATTTTATAGACAGTGGGAGCTCATCCCCACTACCGCCCCGGCGGTGACAACCTTGGAACCACAGGTTGTTTTTTGTTTTGTGGATATTTGTACGGATCGGCATGTGATGTAATGTAGCAAAGGTAATTTTGACAGCAAGTTGTGGTTGAAGTAGATTCCATGGTTCTTGTTGTAGGCGACATACTACCCGGTTGCCAAGGCCGAAGTAGGGGGTTAGCTTAGGGGACCCCACCCGGAGCCTTTGACTCAAAAGTCTTCCCGCAAGGCAGCAGGGATTTTTCCTCAGGGTTCACTCCCGAAGCCTTTCCCGCAGTCGGGTATGCCGCAAGGCAGCGGAGGTTTGGAATCAGTGTTTTCCTTCCCTTAGATGGACTGCCCTCCCAGGCTAACGAGCTCCATCTGCCCGGAGCAAACTGGTTTTGAGGCGCCAGTCACCCGCCTTCGCCCTTTCTCCTGTCAGTAGATGCAGTTCCGCCACGTGCAGGCCAGGAGCTGGGCTTTGGTTGTCAGAGGCTGTTTGAGACGCACGCCTTATGGGAGCATTTTATAGACAGTGGGAGCTCATCCCCACTGCCACCCCGGCTGTGACAACCATGGAACCATGTTTGTACTGCCGAAGCGAGTATATTGGCTCCTTTATATTAGGTATAAAGTTGGATCTGGTCATCAAGGATTAGCGATAGCTTTTAGTAATCACCCAAAATAATCACTTATAACATAGACATTCGTGTCAATAAGAATTGCTTTCAGCCGTTTTAGTGGGATCTTTTAATATTAATATTGTTTCAGTGTATACCCCAGTGTTATCTGCCAACCAAAATGCAATAGACTATTTTTATAACCAGCTTCAATCCGTCGTTGATAGAGTATCTAGAATGAACGTATTGGATTTGGTCGGCAACGCTTAATCAATAGAAACTGCGTCAAATCGAATTTTAAGCAGATTTGTCTTAGGGTAGTGCCACGAAAACAGTGATCGCTTAACTGTGTTTGTGGCCTACAAACACGCAAAATTCCAGCATTCCTGGAAACACTTGATAATGTGATACTCGATTGATGACAGAACGCCCAATTCGATCGATTATATTCTGGTTTGCGTCCTAGAGAAGTCCTCAGTGCTGGACTGTAAGTTCTATCGTGGGGCCAACAATGGGAGGCAGTAGGCACTGATCTCACATTTGTTAGAGCGCAAATCTCCGACCTTGCCTGCTACACCGCCAAAGAGGAGCCGCTTAAACTTAGGGGCCTTATAAGACTTGGATCGACCGATCGGTTATATGGAATTGATGCCGCCGTTCAGCAAAAATGATCCATACTGAAAGCTGCTACTCAGACACCGTTTCTCGCCACTGCCGAGACCGGGTCTCTCAGAAAACTTAGGTTCTCATCCCAAGCAAAAGATGCTCGAATGAATAGTGTCCGTCAATATCGTCAGTTATTCGGGCCATATATTCATCTGAAATAGAAAGTCTAACAAACATAATAAACTTTGGAATAATTTTTCTGATCCATACCGCATCTGAAAACTGTAGTTTGAGCAGGAACCTCAGAGAATCGTCACGGCAACTGATCTTTAACCTTAACGACAAGATAGCTTAGTAGGTTAAGCTTTGCAATCCGTTGATGAACCACCCATCAGCTATCAGGACGGTGATCATTGTCTGAATAAGAGGTGGATACACAATCAAATGTGATGTTCATTCATAGCAAGAGGTTTCAATTGTTTTGCGACGAATTAATAATGGTTAATCATCAGTAAAAGATGGGATTTTAGTTGAAATTATTAAATCCTGTGCTGACGCATCAATATCTCCACTGCACTAACTATTTTGTTTTTTCTCGGAGTCCGAAGTTTTCCCGCCAGACTTGGGTATGTCTATCATCTTATCCCTAACTAAAAATGCGGATGAATATGTGTGCTCCAACTATGGCGAAATAAGCCTCATCGATACCACATCTAAACTGTTCTCGACGTTACTGCGAAATCAGTTCTCCACCGAGCAAAGTACGCGCAGTCGCAGTGAGATTTGCTGCGGGATGGGATGTGTAGACTAAATATTCACCTTGAGTAGGATTCTGGTGCGTCGTATAAACAATAAGCGATATTATGTTTTATCGATTTCCACGAATCCGTAATCCTGGTTGTTTTTTGACTGCGTGCTATCGGATGATGTCCCTTTGAAACTCGTCTAGAATTCGAGTTCGCGCCTAAGGTGAAGAATCTCTCAAATTTAATTTGCACACAGGGGTCAGGCAAAGCTGACCGTTATGGCCAGTTCTGATCAACTTTGTCGTCGAGTGAATAATGGACCAGGCATTAACGGACTACTAAGGGGTTCAAGTTTTAACGGATCTCTTATCTAGACTATGCTGATGATGTAGTTGTTTTGGGTTAAAATGCTGAATCCTGCAAACGCTTTCAAACCACATTAGTTGCTTCGTTGCAAATGTACGCCTCAAGATAAATGTAACAATAACTATTTCATTTTCTACCGATACCCAAACGTCCAAGGTGGTCCAATTGAATAGGCTCCAGTCTTTAAATACCGCAGTTAAGCGAAAGAAAAGAAGTTAAGTGGTGATGGTTTGCTTCATTACTCTGTTATAATTTAAAGACAGTCTCAAATCTAAAATATACATTTACCAAGCAGCAATCCACCCTGTATTATTTTATGAATGTGAGACGTGTCCCCTGAGGTCACAGGATATACTATCTTTGGAAGTATTTGATCACTGCTACCTTATGATAATATTAGCAGTCCGACATACTGACCGGCTATCTAAAGCTGCAATTCAGACGAGATATAATGGAATACTCCCTCTCTGTTTATATCTGACGGGGAAGACTGTAATGGTTTGACTGCGTTCTTCGAAATACAGACATTTTATGAATGTGAGACGTGTCCCCTGAGGTCACAGGATATACTATCTTTGGAAGTATTTGATCACTGCTACCTTATGATAATATTAGCAGTCCGACATACTGACCGGCTATCTAAAGCTGCAATTCAGACGAGATATAATGGAATACTCCCTCTCTGTTTATATCTGACGGGGAAGACTGTAATGGTTTGACTGCGTTCTTCGAAATACAGACTCATGTTTCCTCGTCCCTTACTTCGCACGTATTTGACGTCGACGGCCAAACGGTCAAGTGAAGGCTTGACTGTCAACTATGGAGGGTTATGTAAATGCTCTGGAACTGGGTACCGTCTATTGCGTTCAATGGTGAGAACGCGACAGTATAACGGGCTGCAGTACCTCGCCTCCCATCGACGTGCGTCGACTGGCGAGATTCGGGCATTAATAGTGCCGGCTAGCCCAACCGTGGAGCCAGCCGCACAAAGGTAATGTAATGGCTTGGCTTCAAAGCAACATATGGAAGAGTTAACGCCAACTAAGATGAGGTGCGTACACCTCGAATAAACCGCATTCAGTCATTACCCGTTTTTTGCTTCAATATATCTCTGGCGCTTCACTGTACACAACGCTAATCACGGGTTCATGAGGGAACAACCACGATTTCTTTCTAGTAAAACGTGTATCGATCAAATATTCATTCTCTAAAAATGCCTAGAACATTGTTTCACTTAGCTAGCTCACGATTGTGATTTTTTTGAGGGTGCTTTTGGTTGGGCCGAATGAAACGCATTGTTCAGTACTCTATTGTCCATAGGTCCCTCACAAGAACACGGGAACATATTTCGGGCACTGTATTCCTATAGATTTTAAACGTTAAGGTGTACAATAAACCGGTAGTGAGCTGCATGCCTAAACACATTGTAGTCTCACTACCATTTCTATTTTCTTTCTCATATCTGCCTCGGCCTTGGCAACCTGACAGTATCTTCGCCGACATGCAGTCTCTGACTGTGCGGCACTTTGTCTGGATCAGGCTTGTGCATACACAATGAACCGCTAGCTGGTTTTCCTACGGTTAGTGTGCTTCTGGGTACAGGCAAACTTATTCCTAGTTATTGATTGTCTTGAACGATTGTTCTGTCAGGTTGCCCCGGCCTAGATAGATATGAGGGTAAATCGCAGTGAAATTTCAGTATATTCCCACATGCAGCTGAGTAATGGTGAATACACCATTTAACCCCGTTATCTAATCAGCACATCAGTGCATATATCTGAAATGTTATGATTTTTTAGCTTTATTCTAATGTAAAAAAATGCTTTTGCTAACCGAAATCCCCGCCCTGCTACTAGCTTTAAAAGTAGAGGAATAATTGGAGAAAATTCAGCTTTACATGACCGTAGTTTTTTTTAAATTTTGCAATTGGTTAACAAAGCGTCATAGGGTTTAAGTACAAGGCACGAAACTATTAAAACTTGAGCACGTAATTTTCTGCAAAGTTCATATCATGTATGCTGGAAACTTAGGCATAATATCCATTTCTTTTTTGACAACATTTGAAATTGCATTTTTCATTTAGACTTTATAAGGTCAAAACTGCAGTGTATGTGAAGATATACCACATAATATATTGTTTCACACCTTGCAGCCTGTTTCTATTTGCGTCGTAGCTTATTTTTTCTACATGATACCAACACACCCTGATTCCTGAAAGTGTTTTGATCAATGACATCTTTGCTGCGTGCCATTATTTTGCTTCCATTTTTCTAGATATGGTGAACTTGCCCCGTTCCATATTTTAATCCTCGTCCTTACCTAATATTCACTCCTGTGTTTCGAGTTGACGTTTAAATTTCATCCCCTCAATGTCCTATTGTTCCACGAAATGACTGAAGTAGATCATCCCTTGTTGCACCTTGTGGCTGTCGGTTTCCATCATCGCCGAGGAGCGATTGTAGGTTCCAACTTTCTGTAAATCTCATTCAAAGGTTGAAATGGTTTATCCTTCATTCCAAGAACATGATCCTCCACAGTCCCCAAATGATGCTCTCCCCGCCCCGTGGAAACATCTAGCTTCACTTGCACTTCCTGATGGTGCACACAACTACCTCAGAGGTATTCATTTCTCGCCACGATTAATCTTTCTCAGATGTTATTTATTTTACATTACCTTCATTGAATAATTGTGGAGCTGTATATTGTATCGCTTCCTATCGTCAAGTGGATGCATCTGTAAGTTTTTCAATTGATGTTATCGTGATGTTACCATTTATGTTTCGTAAATTTAGACCAACCCTCCATTCAACCAGTAACTTCTCCTCTAAGCTTATTTCACTTCAATCGTGGAAACAAATGATAAAGACATCCATAACCCTATCGAACAGTTCATACAACTCTAAATGAGTAGAGCGATGCCAATACGTTGGTTTCATTATATGATTCAATGATATGCAAAATCTTTCGCTCGGACACTTACACTTCAACAATATTAGTTAAGCGAGAGATCGCAATGAGAATACTGCTCTTGATACGGCTCAATTTTTGAAAGTAACTGTGCGTGACTAGTGCGATAAATGGGCTTACATTTCTAACCGTTGGCTCTGGATTGATCAATGATGTCATCGAATTATAACGGTGACGCTCCTACCATCCCACATTCGGTGTGTTGAAGTAAGCTTACCCTGTGCGCGCTGCTTAGATCCAACAATTGTGGAGCCCTATACCTGGATTAGACTAATGATTTCATACTAAATGCCAAGATCACAGCGCAATTTTTTGTATCTGTGCCACTCAGACCAATGGCAGCGTTTTTTGTATCATGTCACTGATGGCAACATGGGGCGTGGGTGTGCAATCGTGCAGTACTTCCGTGCTCTACCGCGAACATTTCACTAAATTGATTTGCCAACAGTAGTGAGCTGCACGCGGAAACACAATAGAGTCTCAATACCATTTCTATTTTTATCCTCATATATGTCTTGGCTTAGGCGACCTGACGGTAACTTAGCTCAAGTGCAGTTTAGGACTATGTGGCGTTTTGCCTGGGTCACGCTTATGATTTCATAAATATGTGCATACATACACATACGGAGCATTGCCTATGTCAAATTTAATTAGCACGATGCTGTATGGGTATGTATGGGTATGTATGTATGTTTGTATGTATGTATGTATGAAATTACGAGCCTGATCCAGGCAAAGTGTTTAACGGTCATAGCCTGCACGTGAGCTAAAATACTGACAGGTTGCCAAGGTCTAGACAGTTATGGCAATAAAAAATGGAAGTGAGACTTCAGCGTGTTTTCGCATGCAGCTCACTACCAGTGGCAAATCAAATTAGCGCGGTGTTAGCTGTACAGCACAGAAGTACTGCAAGATTGCCCATCCATGCTTATCTCCGTGGGTGATATGTTTTCTCCAACACCCGCCTAATTCAATTTGGTTGGACAACTACGTTAATATTATTTCTTTCGGAATCACTATTTGTTATCTTTTCTTTCTAATATCATTTTTCAGTCACTTACTTGTTTGGCACCCGAAGTGACACGAAACACGGTACAGAAAAGCCTTGTCGTGCTTTCACGAGTCGTGAGTTTGAGGAATGAAATTTTCGTTTTGGATAAAGCCACCTTTTTCAGCAGATACATAGTATTACATACTATAGGTTAACTTAATGATTTAGTGCTTCGACGAAATGCTGTTTGAGGTTTGGTGTGTGTCATTTACTTTCGAGTTCCGAAGCTGTTGTTCGTTTGCACGATATTTCTTATAGGTCTTGGTTTTAAGTCGCGTTTATTTTTGATTCGAACATCGTATAAACAACTCATTAAGTTGCTTTCACGGAGCTCAATTTTCGATTTATATCTCCATGTAGCATGCTCGTATAATGGGAAACTGTTTGCCCCCACTTTGCTGTCTGTCTCGGATTTGTGTATGCCCTAAGCTATCGTTGCCTTTCGCATTTTTAACGTTGGAGAGAATGTCACTGATAAAAAATTATTAAGCAAGAAGCCCAGTGATTTTGTTGTGCCGATATGAAGCCTGGACTCTGTAGAAGTAAGTTGTAAGGGTCCAATAATTGATGGGATTCGATTGCCTATGTGTATATAATCACAAACCTGAATCCAGGCAAAGTGTTGTACTTTTATAGACTGCGATGGGGTACAATACTATCAGGTTGTCCAGGCATAGACGAATATAAGCTGAGAATACGGCACTGAAATTCCATCGTGTTTTTGCATGCTACTCACTTCATTTGGTAAATCATTTTGTACGAAGCAACTATTTTTTATGATAGGACATATCACGGGAATGTCCGCTATATATTTATGGTTAGGCTGATGTATTGATTCCAGACATATCACTCTTGGTACACGGATGAGCGATCGTGTAGTACTTCTGGACTATGCAGCTAACACCGTACTACATTGACTTGCCACATTTACTAAGTGGAAACACGCTGAAGTCGTACTACTATTTCTGTTTCCTATATCTACCTTGGCCTGGGCAACCTAACAGTAGCTTAGCCCACCTGAAGTATTTGACTGTGCGGCACTCCGTCTTTATCAGGCGTGTGATTTCATACATTGGTGTATGCATTTATTTGATTTTTTCATGTTTGCTTAGATTAAATAACGAACATCGCTGCTCGCTATCGATATGCTTTTGTTTATGACATTTATACACCAGTAATTACCCATATGACATATACAATTCTTTTGCTTTGCGTTTTACATAGCTATCCGTTGTTTTGTCGATATTGTCTTGGGGTATATGTGTATGCATGTATAATACCGTAATCTTGCTTCAAATCTGTACCGCACAGTTTGATAGAATGCATGCGTGTTAAGATCCTCCTAGGTTGTCCATGATACAACCCCGGTGGCAATAACCGTAGAACGATGTTGCCAGTGCAAGACAAAAGTATATGGATGCATGAAATCACAAACCGGAATTCATGTGCAGAGTTTCGCACAGTCACCGACTGCAGGTGGGGTGGTAAGGTATGGTATGAAAGCACAAGCCTGATCCAGGCAAAGTGCCGCACAGTCATAGACTGCATGTGTGCTCAGATACTGTCAGGTTGCCCGGGCCTAGACAGATTTGAGGGAGAGGTAATAGAAATGTAGTGAGACTCCAGCGTGTTTTAGCATGCAGCACACTACCGTTGGCCAATCAATTTAGCACGATTTTAGCCGCACAGCACGGAAATGCTGTTCGATTGCACATCCGTGCATGTGGGATAAGATACTATGAGGTTGCTCAGACCGAGGCAAATATCCAAAATAAAGATGGTAGCGGGACTCCATCGCAGTTCCACAGGTAGCAAATTAATTTAGCACAGTGTCACCTGCATAGCACAGAATTACTGCAAAAGTACTACAAAGTTTTGTCACTGTATCTTTTAAGTGCTTCTTCTTCGCCGTCTATTTATTCTGTGGTTGAAAACACTTTCAGTATAAATGTTGAGAATATTATTTCATTCTTTCATAGCCGCTCTTCAGTTTGCTCGCACATCAACTCTCACCGGTCACCGATTCCCTGTTTCAAGATGGTGGATTCACACAAGAGACTTTGAGACAATCCTTCGAATTACTTCAACAGCAAATCAAGGAGATTGTCGCGGATAATGCTTTATATCAAGGTGAGTGAGTTATCGGAATCTTGTTCTTACTGGTCTGCAAAATTTGCCTGCAACAAGTTGCGCTTGTAGGCCACTGTTGGATTAGGTTGGTACGACCAACCTGTTCTATCACATGACTGGGTTTGAACCCATGACCATGAACGATAAAGCTCATTTGCATGCAGTTCAATCACACACACACACACACACACACCTACCTGATGAGTGCAAACAGCACAAAACCGGCTTTGGGTGTATGTGTGATGGAAATGCATGCAAATGAGCTTTTTTGCCTACAACAATTTTCACACGCAATTCCTTCAAACACTGAAAATCACTCTTACTTAAAAAGATAAAAATCTCGACTCTGGCTCAAGAATTTATTAAACTCTCACTTCTAGTTAACAGCTCTTTTGTGGTCAATTAACCATCAACTAGACCCTTCGTCGTGAACAGCATTAACTCGGTAGCAAGTGCTTAATTACCGCACAACCATGAAAAGATAATGTCATAAAAAAATGCTGAAAGGTGGGACCTAAAAGTGTACTGAACCATTAGAAGATTAGTCACAAATACACTGGGCTGTGGTGCCTACTCCTCACATCAAACATGTATTTAAGCAAATGTTGTGAACGAGTAGTGTGACATCAGCATCTGAGTTAGGAGTGACAACCAAAATCACGTTGAGATAACGATCATAGGTGGCATCACCCCGCTCGCAAATACCGAAAGCCAAATTGCGATCCAACCATGATACGATACCATTCCAAATCAACGGGGTTTAAACATCTGCGTAATCTGTAGAATCTGATTTTAACTAAATCATAACTACCTCTTAAGACCAGCGAAGAACGCTGCAAAACGGATGTTTCATTACTCTCTAACCTTCAATTACTTTGTATTCCGGCTGACTCCACTTGTACATTTGCGGACTAATTTGTCGTGTTTGAATAACGCTAGATCACGTGAGTCTATCAGTGACTGCACTTGATTGTCAAAAGTTATTTGGTATATGCGAACCATCGACCCATTATTCTCGATTAATATACACGACGCAGCTTATGGCTATTGATTTTGACAATTGAATCTGTCTCATAGTGGCACCTGCCGGGATTCGTTTATGATTGGCTTTGATCCAGGCAGGTGATCTCATACTTATGTCGACGAATATAGACCATCTGTGTAGCTCCTGTGTTCGCGCTATCCTTATTCCGAGTTAAATTATTACGAACCACCATTTCGCATTGACATCATCGAAAACAACCGAAACGTACGAATTGTGATGATGTTATACTGTGCCGGTTTGCCATTGTCAGCTGTTACCCTATGTTGCATCCTACCGTAATCGGTTTCTGTTCCAGCTGGCATGCCACATTTTTAAACAATTAAAGCCTAATCTCCCGACTTTTGTATTGTGATATTCTGATCTATTTGGATCTTTCAGCAATCTATTCATGACACTAATATTTCTGGCGACATTTAAAACCACCGGGGGTTCCTTCGTCAATAATTGCTGTTACACTAGAGCTGAATTCAAAATCCAAACAGCGAGCCATGTTGTGCTGTTAGCCAATCAGATTACGTCACGATGATCTATCAGCCGATCTAAATCGTCCATGAGTCATTTTAACCAATCAGCTTCCAGCACGTTAAATTTTGCCCTATTCATGCTTAATCTTGATGATTCCGGAACAAACTTTCGTGTTCTGGCCTGTGTTCTCATCTGGGAAATCAAGGCTAGCGAACAAAAGGACGGGACCACGAGACAGGCAATAATTCGAGGCATAGTTTCATCAATTACTTAGCATGAACTTAACAAACTCTACTATATTTAATCCCTCCATGCGTTAGTTATTCCATCGATCTATTGAATTCGAGCTGTTTTTTTTCTTTTTTACTTCGTCATCCCGAATTTTGTTTCGTTTGTACAGACTCGCTGTTTTTCAAACTCAGTGCCTCCAACTTTGTGCGGGTTTACGCTCGCAACGCGTTGGTTTTGTTCAAGTTGCTCTTGCTCGAGCGTCGGGTATTATTCGCCGGTGAATCAGCAGGCTGGATCAGCAATTGGATATTAACGCTGCTGAGTCTTGTTCCCGGTAAGTCACGTGATATTTTCTTGTTCTCCCACAGTGTAACGCTTGTGCTAACGAATTTTTTTTAGCTGTTTAGCTGTCGTTGTCATTTGCGGACGTTTCGTTGCAAATGTGGTTGCTTCCGCCTAGGTAGATTTATTCGGACAGAATATGCATCCACTGTAATATGCTCATGCAGTAGATTCTCTGGTCCATGTATCTCAGTTTTTGTACTACCGATTCTGTGTTCAAACGTAGAGAAGAGCGCAGAACATCGCGTCTTGCGGAAGCGCAAAAAAGTTCAATGAAAACAATAGCAAACCCACTGAGATTCAGGTTGCGGAAGGATTGTTGTTCAGATGGTGTTCGCCGAGCTTGTGTAGTTGTTGGTGGACGTTTCGTCATCAAGCTAGATGACATCATCAGCAGAACTTCTTTCGAAGTGACTTGAAATTGGTATTCATTGGTTTTTATAAGGCCCGTTTGTCCGTTCACCATCACGCCCGTTGGTTGGTGCAATTCATGTGTTGCATTCTTGTCCATCGAGTTTTCATTGGTCCATAGGTTGTAGCCAATTGGAGGTGCTGGTTAATAGATGTCGTTGTTGAGTGCCACGCTTCGATGAATTCTCGCGCTCGTCGGTTGTTTTCTTTAGCCAAAATCCTCGCGTTGTCCCAATCGAATTGGTGTCCGAATTGATCAACGTGTATTGAAATCAGTGACCTTGGGTCGTGCCTTCGTACAGCTAACCGGTGTTCGTGTATTCTTGTGCTTAGCTTGCGGCCGGTTTGTCCGATGTAGTTTTTCTCGCAATCTTTGCACGTAATCTTGTAGACAATATTCGATTGTTCTTCTTTGGCAACTTTGTCTTTCATATTGTTGAAGTAGTTGCGTAATGTTGACACGGGTTTGTGCGCGACCTCTATTCCAAATGGCCGAAGGACCCGAGCTGCGATTTCTGATATATTCTGCACATACGGAAGAGCGCGTCTGACTCTGTTTTCATCATCGTTTCTTTGCTGGGTACGGTTGAACTTGTTGCGTAGTACGAAGCTTCTTGGGTACCCATTCTTCTGGAACACTTTGAAGGAAGGATTACACGAAAACAGTTTGTGTAACAACTTATTCGACAGCAGGAGCAGGTGGAAAAACATGCAGCTATCGAGCAATTTGTCAAGGTCGGTCCCATGAGCCCAATTCGGTGAGGGGTGTAAAGCAACCGGTTGGCATAAAATCACTTGACCATACCGGTGTGTTGAGTTTGCGAGATTCGTCCATCAAAGATAGGCCTGTGTGCGTTCTTTTAAAGTGAAGCATGAAGTGTTTTTCGCGGGTCAATAAAGTAATCTAACAGGAACATGATTTGAGCTTTAGAGACATTCCTTGAATCTCCGTAACAGTCCACTAAAGTAACTGCGTTGATGGATATTAATCCTTTATAATTCCGTTAAAAATATATTTGTTAGTTTGTTAGTAATTCTGTGTGTGTGTTTCAGCGCGTTAGGCTAGTGCCGTGACACAGCTCCACCTATGATACACTGATGCTCAGAGTCCGTTTTGCCTGACTAATCTTCCGGTAGTATGTAAGAAATCACAAGCCCGATCCAGGCAAAGTGCTGCATAGTCATGGATCGCACGTGGGCTAAGATACTATCAGGTTGCCCAGGCCTAGACAGATATTGACAGTGAGACCCCAGCGTGTATTCGCATGCAGCTCACTACCGGTGGCAAATTTTTTTCCGGTATTATGTAAGAAATCACAAGTCTGATCTAGGCAAAGTGCCGCACAGTCATAGACTGCACGTGGGCGAAGATACTATCAGCTTGCTCAGGCCTAAGCAGAATCAAATGAGAAAATGGAGTGTTTCAGCATGCAGGTCAGTGCCAGTAGTGAATCCGGTAAATAATTGTTTCAAGTTCAGTATTGTGTATGATGTGTTAGACATCCGTCACGTTTGTTTGTAAATTTTATTTCGTTGATGTTTGCGTGTTAGACTTAGAACTGTGGTTGAGGGTGCTGACTAACCAATTCTGGACCAATTCGTTCAATATTCCACATTTTTTAGGTTTATCCTAACCAAGGAGTGCAACATTCACACGAAGGAAAAATTAACCTGTCAACAATCGAATTGTTTTTTGGTATTTTCACAATCACTGAGTCGCTGCTGGTTACCCGGATTCAAATATTGTTTGTTTGGTCGCCATCGTGATAAACGTTTCACTTTCGGTCGTCAATTCGTTTCTCGCTTCAGGTTTGCTGTCTAACGGGCTTTCCGAATCGTATACCGTTGACCGCACGTGGTTGTCCAAGTGGCGGAGCTCTCAGCAAACGGGGGCCGACAAACCCGCACCCGCTTCCATTTACGTGCCCACTGCGTTTTCCGAATGCCAGGAGTCTCCTTCAAAAATTGTAAGTTGTCGAATGATGAGCAGAGCTGAGCTGAGCTGGTTGTAGCTGGTCTCTTGACGTATGACTTCGTTGTTTTCTAGCACAAGACGAATTCATCCGTGGGACCGAAGAAAAGCAAGCCAGCGAGGAAAAGTAAGTCGTGCGGCTGATGTGATTTTTATCCGGTGACTATGCCAACACGTCCGACGTTGTTATGTGGATTGAACAACATGGTACAATCATCAGATGTTACCAGCTCCGTTATTTTTGTGCATGTAATGCTTTCAACTTTGTGTTGGGGTATGACATAGGAAGACTTCTGTATGAGCGAACTACATCATCAGATAACGGCTCTTTTTCAACCTGCTGCTCTCCGTGACATCATCACCTGGTGATGATGGTGCTAGTCATTTACACTAATGGTGCTGCATCACGTCTTCATTGCATTGGCCTTTCCTTAATGTGTGTCACTCTAGAATACATTGGAAAATGCACTCCTATATGAACCAATTCATTGGCTATCTAATGGGTAACTTGAGCTCGCTCATTGTTGCTTAAAATGACATCATCCTCACGTCTAACTTTATTCCCCAACTCCCGTATATGCTCTGTCAAATGTCCTGAACATAGCTTCACTCTGCATCCAGCCCTTTATTTGCATTCACTGTTTGAAACCATCCTTTTATTTACTGTCACCGAGTATTGTGATTTTAAACACATCGTATTTGTATTCGTGATGTATTGGGGTTCATGTTAAAAGTGCAGCACATTTTAGTGACTGTTCGGGCTAACATACTGCCAGGTTGCTCAGATCTAGACTGGTGAGAAAATGCTCTTTGACGGATGCTTCGCACGACTACATATTTTGTCCTCCTTTGTCTCTTTGAAAAATTGCTCGTAACTGAGGGCTATCACGGCTACTTCCTTCAACTGATACCCATAGTCCCTGAGGTTTTTTGTGTAAAATCACACAACTTCATTCTAAATAAACAAAGTCGCATGTCTGAGCCAGGCAAAGTGCTGCACACGCTTAGACTACATGTGGGCTAAGATGCTGTCAGGTTGCTCAGGCCTAGACAGATACAAGAAAGGGGACATGATAATGAGACTCCAGCGTGCTTGTACATGCCACTCAGTACCAGTGGTAGATCGATTTAGCACGGTTTTAGCTGCGTGATACAGAAGTATTGCATCAGATTTCGAGCCTAAAACCTTGCTCGCCTTTCATCGGAGTTCGTCGTCCATACAATTTTCATTTCGTAATCTGAAGTTCCATTGCCACCTCCCTATTGTAAAGCTGTCTACCTCTGCACAACGTAAGATTTTATCAACTCATGCAGGCAATTTGCCTGGCTACATGCTTGTGATTTCATTCATCATTGGTGCATATAGCTTGTTCATCGCGCGCGTGTGTGTTATCCAATCCTTGTCATGTGATTAGTAAGCATATGTCTAGATTATCACCCAGACGGTGTGGATTACCGTATACACTGGAATTTTAATCGCATTCATTTGTGTAAGCGTTGTATAAACTATCGAGTGTCAGAGCTAGTTCATGTATAAACCGCAGAATAACCCTTCCGATTAGCACTTATCGCATTAAAACAAAAAGCAAGGCTCACTGAACCTGATCTTACTGTCTCCACCTGATGTCGGCAAACAGCCAGAAACCGGTAGTTGCGTGTACGGGATGGGGGTGTGAGCACCGGAATATAAAAAGCATTAGATTTTCATTCAAGTTCATTTCCCTCATACATAAAGTTATAAATGTAAGGTATTCATCGAATAAATTTTCAAATAAGTTTCAACGTGGTTCTCAGTGAGCCCATCGTCGTAACTTTCGCGTACGTCACATTTATTATGGACGGACTGCGTTCTGTTAACCGACAGGACAGTTTCTCCCACGAGTGCACTCAAAGTACAAGCTCCTTGTGTTCCTATTTATATTGTTCAGAAGGTATGAAAGCACAAGCCTGATCCATGCAAAGTGCCGCACAGTTAGAGACTACACGTGGACTAAGATACTGTCAGGTTGCCCAAGGCCTAGACAGATACGAGGGGGGAATAGAAATGGTAGTGAAACTCCAGCGTGTATTCGAATGCAGCTCACTATCGTTGACCAATCAATTTAGCACGATGTTAGCCGCACAGCACAAAAATGCACGATTGCACATCCGTGTAGATTGTTCAGAAGACACTGCTGATGCTTCTACAGCACCAGCGTGGAAGCCAATTACCCTACGACAACCTAAAATTTCTATCAGAATCATCTTATCGCAACAAACTTCAACGCATATTTCACCAACCGTCTGCTTTCAACTTTAATAGTTTCCGATAGTTCATCGATTGTCTTGTGTGTAAAATCAGCAACAATTTTGGTGTTTGTTCTCACATACGTTGCACTCAAACCATCCTAGGTCATGTGGTATGCATTCTCTGTGTGTGATTTACCAACTGAAGCCACATTAAATTTCGTTCACTTCACAAAAGAGTTTTGTTCTGCTTTACTAGCCAATGTCAACAGATTCATCGATTGTTCTCCGATGCTGGGAGGATTGTGAACCCAGTTGTCATCGTGTGTAATCTACTGTATGAAGTCGTGCATCTGGAACTAGAGCCTTCAGCAAACCAAAATTAGCATCCTTCACCGACACTACCAAAAAACACGCATTTCCACTGACCGTTGGCTGATACCAGCTGTCGAGCAAGTCAGCTAATCCAAGGGGCATTCGAACAAAAAGAAATAAAAAATGACCGCTTGTGACCTGGCCTTTTGCTGATAAACGTTCTTATAATGTGGTCGCTGCTTGAACTATGCTCATCACATATGAATTGATACTATCGCAAATAAATAAAAAATTCATGTGCCATATAGAGTAGCGGTTACTTGTGTTAGGACACGTTCAATAGTCCTTTCCGACACCATGTCATAATTGAATCTCGAGATACCAGGCCGTCAACTAAGTAGACCGTTGAACTGACCGCATAAAAACCTTCCTGTGTTGAAGGATAATTGCCACATGATATGATTTCGCAGTTGTCGCTTGTAGTGTACGTCTAATTTTGGTTTAACTGGCCACCTTTTCAAAGTTTGAACTTGTGCGCCACTGTTGGATTAGGTTGACACCCGATTTGCATCTGTTTCTCTCCCAAGGTACCACACGCTTGTTGTTTCGTTTGCTGTGGGTGAAATTGCCTCTTCTTTGGTCTTTTGTGCGACTATCTCCTTCTGGAGGATGAGTCGGCTTCAATGAAGGTTCTTGTGAATTTGAGTACAAAGCGGCGTCCCCAGCACCACTCGGCGTTTGTTCGAGTCAGCTTCTCTAGCCTTTGCACGACCAAGTGCGACCCGCAAGGCAGCAGGGAGTTGCCAGAAAGAAGTGGTGTGCACCAACTAACCGTCTGCCAGACTCTGTTTCAGATTTTTCCTCAAGGTTTTCTCCCGAAGCCGTTCCCGCGATCGGGTATCCCGCAAGGCAGCGGAGGTTTAAAATCATGGTTTTGCTTCCCTTAGATGAAATGCCCTCCCAGGCTAACGAGCTACATTTGCCCGAAGCAAACTGGTTTTCAGGCGCCAGTCACTCGCCACTCGTGCAGGCCAGAAGCTGGACTTGGTTGTCAGAGGCTATTTGAGACGTATGCCATATGGGAGCATTTTATAAACAGTGGGAGCTTATCTCCACTGCCACCCCCGGCTATGACAACCTTTGCAATTGCCTCACCCCATTTTAATTGCCTTTTATCCTCACTAACGTGTCAAATCTGTGAACTCCCAGTTTCAGATGACCCTAGGTTTCGTTCCGTCATGATTATATACTAGTCAAACTCTGGTCGCACGGTTGATTCACAGTTGTTTAGTATTTCAGTGCTGCGCAAGTAACACCGTGCTAGATTGATTTGCCAAAAGTACTGAACTGTTACACGTGAAAACACGCGGAATTCTCACTACCATTTTCATGTTTTCTCTCACATCTGTCTAGGCCTGACAGCATGTCCGCCCACATGCAGTGTCTGACTGTGAGACACTGCCTTGGATCCATGCCTGTGCTTTCATACATCACATATACGCGATATCATTTCAGAAACATGAGGGGCGCATCCTCTGTTTTTGGTTTTTATGTAGAAACCACAAATCCAAATGTTTCCAATGTTTTGATGTATAAGTCTATGAAATCACTCAGATAGTGCCCCGCAATCGAACGTTATAATCGGGGCAAGATACTGTCAGGTTGACCAGGCCTCTACAAATATATAAGATGTAATATCTCGAAGAGGCATCTTTTTCTTACGTTAGGCAACCAATTTAGCCATGCCAAGTGCTTCATGATTGCGCATCCTGTATTATACAGTATAATAAGGCTCATTATGATTGGATCACAAGCATCAATTGCATAAATGCCAGCTAATCTTTCCCCCACTAACTATTTAAGCGTAAGTGTGCTGCAATGCTACTCTATTCTTTATTCCCATTCTTCTGTTTGCTAGATTAATTTAGCTCACAGTCAAATTCTTCCGCTCATGTTTTATCCACGCCCCCCCTTCGTTTTCAGGGCACAATTCAGCTGACCAACGACAATCGTCACCCTGCTCATCTCCAAAGCCATCGACTACTTACAACTCTGTTTTGAACGAGCTCAGTGGTCAGTTGACTGAACGACGCAAATTTTCCTCTCCTACACTCGAATTGTCTACCCAGCAAAAGATTTCCGCCTCGCCGTTCATCACTGATCCTTGGGGGTTTCCGTTAGCTCTTTTCACACAGGTATGTACGAGACGATTGGTTTCTTTGGTTTTACCACCGTTTGCATCGCTTCTATCTGTTAGATTATCTTAGATATGTCACAGATATCCAAATTTGATAGGCTGCTGGGTCGTAAGTGTTTTCTCTTTTGACAAATCAACTCCTGACCACAATTGACTCGCGAATGTGCCAAGTTAGTTCGGTGTATAATGCAAAGAAATTTGAGTGCAATCGGTTGGAACAGTTTTTGGTAACGTTTGACTTCTGACACAGAAGCTTCGTCAGACCAATAGTGAGAGTCAGGACAGGGAACATGACTAAGTAGTAGTCAACCCACCACCACCACTGATTTGACCTTACTGCTAAACAGCCTATAGTAAGTCTGTGGTGTGTCACGTCTCGTGGGAATGACCAGGATCAGTGGTCAATTTACCTACTATCAATATAATACAAGTGAAGACGGTCAAGGTCGGTTGACACTGTGGCCCACATACGTTCATGTATATAATTAATGGGGTTAAGGTTAAACGATTGTAGATGGGAAAGAAAAAAAATCTAATCAACGATTAGTCCTAAGATGAATATGAATTATGTACGTTCATATCAGTACTGAGCGCCAGATTGTGAAGACTTCTGCCCCATCCACTTTATTGGCTGACATTTTTCGACCGCATGCGCATGTAGGCGTTCACCATACGGTTTAATATTTCGTCTTAATACTTTCGCATTGTCTATATCAGCGCTGTAGCCTGTCTTTTGACACGCTTACCGTGTTTTCGATTCTAGTCCGAAGTTCCCTGGAAGTTTGCCTTATGTAAACACCAGGACAGTCCTCACATTTGATTTTGTAGATGTTGTTCGTGACGTTGGATAAAGATATTTTATCCTTGAGGTGCATCAGGCTGAACTCACAGCTTTCCCTTTCTTATATGTTTAATGTATGGGCGCCTTGTTCAAGATTCTACTTATCGCCTTAGAAGTGCCTCTGACATAAGGTTTACATACTGTATCTCCCATTTTTTCTCTCCTTTGTGACGGGTATTTTACCCTCATCAATCGACCACTGATCCTGGTCATTCCCACGAGACGTGACACACCACAGACTTACTATAGGCTGTTTAGCGGTAAGGTCAAATCAGTGGTGGTGGGTTGACTACAACTTAATCATGTTCCCTGTCCTGACTATCACCCTTGGTCTGACAAAGCTTCTGTGTCAGAAGTGAAACGTTATCCAAAAACTACCCTAACCGATTGCACTCAAATTTCTTTGCACTATGCATCCACGATCGATCCCAAGCATATTTCAATCGATTAGTTCGGTTTACTTCGGTATAACACTCCTGGTTAATCCTCCTAAAATAATGAACACGTTTTTTTTATAACACTTTTGAGAAATAGATCTGAGGAAGAAGTAGAAAAGTTTGTGTCCTCATACTAGCATCTTTTGACAAGACCTTATTAAGTTGTACGAACGTTAATTAGATGCAGGTGGGCAACTACCGAATTGTGTCAGAGGCATCGATCGTGCCGAAACCTCTAGGCCCTTTTCTGTCAATCTCTTGAGCGCGGTGTCGTACTATTGTCGTGGCTGCCATTGTATCAGGCACTCAAGGTCAAAACACACTCCAGTTCCAAAGCCGATTACGTAGTTACCTAAACGTCGAGGAAACTTGTTCTAATGTTAATCAGGTCATTCCTCGTTTCCTCTCCAACAGTTTATTTCGTTATAAATCACACCCTCAGAGCAACCACCTTCGATTCCCACAAGAGGAATATACACTCAAATCTCAGTACTATGCCACCCGTTGGTACCGAGCAAGAGTGGCATAGTAACGAGGTTTTGCACAAACGGCTTTATTTTCTCAAGTCCATCATTTATTTGCTCAATCGATCAGTCCAAAGCTCTCAGAAATCGTCGGCTGACGCATATTCTTTCGTCGGATTTCGTTCATCTCGTTGTCTAGCCGATCACACGCTTGCATCAGTCTCGTCCATGTTGAGGACTTCATCTGCATAGAACTGCCTGAGTAAGGGCCGGAGAACCTGCTGCTGCTAATCAATAAGGGATTGGGAATCCACCGCTTCAGCTTCGCCCTGCACTGTCTTGAACGTGACGCCATTGCACTTCTTGAAGCTGTCTAACCAACCGTCGCTCGCCAGGAAGTCTGGGATCTGCATCAGCTCGGCCAGTTTTATCGCCTTCTCCTTGATCAGATCGCAGCTGACAGGCAGATTAAGTCCTCTTGCTTGCTTCAGCCACATCAACACTCCCTCCTCAAACTTCGGGCCGTGAGGCTGCGTCAGCTTCATGCGCTTCGATGGAACTCCAGCTTTGATTGCAGCTTCAATTGCATCCTTCTTGCTGAGAATGCCCTTCATGCTGGTTCTCTTAACTTCGACGCCCCATTTCTTGCCAATCTCCCTCGCCAACTTGGACTGATTCGGCTCCTTCTTCGCAGCATCGATGATCTCGAACTCCTCCTACAGCGTAAAGTCTGAGCTGACATTATGGGCTGAATAGTTTGAAAAATAACGATGTCACTGTTAAGAGTGTCTGTTTGTGCGCGCGCTTTCGTGGGTATATTTATCGATACTTAAAGCAAGAGTAGGAAAGAGGCTTGTCGTTGTGCGTGAGGTGATTGGCTTGTTGTAGCTGGCGTCACGGAGAAACATCGCGTGTTTGACCTTGAAACCGGCTGACTATATGCGTAAAATGCGCAAAAATGCACTTTTAAATAGTCACAGAATAGTGGCATAGTAACGAGAGTAAGGAGTGGCATAGTAAATTTATTTTGTATTGAATTTTGTCGGGACCGAGCAAAAGTGGCATAGTAGCGAGAGTGGCATAGTAACGAGGTGGCATAGTACCGAGATTTGAGTGTACCCCAATTAGCCAAATGTTTATACCACACGTGACAAGGAATCACACATAGGCAGCTTGATCATATAATCACAACGAACACCTCGAACTTGCTTGTCACTTCGCTCGTGTGTGTTTATCAGAATCCGTCCCTCCGAGTTGGGGCGAATCGTTTATCATAACTATACTTAAAAAAGGTGTGCGAAGCTCATGCTCTAATCATCGTGGGATAAGTCTCACTCCCATCATTACGAGATTATTAGCGTCCATATGTCTTCGAAGATTAACATCACATAGGGAATCACAGATCCGAGAGCAGCAAGTTGGCTTCCGGCCTGGTCGAGGCTGTGTCGACCACATTTTTACTCTTCGACGGATCTTAGAACTGCGGCACTCTTATCGACAGCCGACAATAGCCATCTTTTTAGACTTCAAAGGAGCATTTGATTCAGTCGATCGAAATGTCCTGTTTAACTCCTTGCTGTGCAAAGGCGTTCCGCAAAAGCATGTCAACATACTACGTTCACTTTATGCTCATACATCCGGATGCGTTAGGGTTTACAACGAACTTTCTCCCAAATTCAACACTACAAGTGGCGTCCGACAAGGATGTCCGATTTCTCCGTTTTTGTTCAATTTTGTAATTGATGCAATTATGGAATTATGCAGCGACGCTGCTCCAGTCTTCGGAGTTCACATAATGCCAGGCGTCAAGCTTCTCGACTTGGATTATGCTGATGATATAGTTCTGCTCTTCGACTCGTACACAGATGCACAGGCGATACTGAACAAGCTATCTAGTATTGTGCCCGCATTTGGAATGCGTTTTGCACCCTCTAAGTGCAGTGTTCTGCTGCAGGACATCGACTTATCAAACAGCACTTTATTACTTGACAATCAGGCGCTTGAAATTGTAGATCGCTTTACATATCTCGGTAGTTGTATCAATAATTCTGCATCGTTAGATGACGAGGTCTCGGCACGCATTTCTAAAGCGACCAGTAGCATTCCGCAACCTAGGTCACCTCTGGCGTCAGAAAGGACTGTCTCTGTTACTCAAGGGTAGAGTCTATAAAGCGACAGTTCGGGCTGTGTTACTGTATGGGTGCGAAACCTGGACCCTACGTAAAGAACACATCCAGCGTCTCCAAGTATTTGACAACCGATGTCTCCGCAACATTCTAGGAGTTAGCTGTTACAATCGCATTCGCACCGATACTCTCCGAAATAAGTTGTTCGGTAGTAATGTTGATATAGAGAAGCAGATCAACCTGCATAGGTTACGCTGGTTGGGTCACGTTTTACGGATGCCGGACCACCGACTTCCGAAACAGATTCTTTTTGCGACGCCACATCCTGATTGGCGTAAATCTCGGGGTGGCCAAACCGTTACATGGCATAGGCAGTTAAAAACCCTTACTATTAACCTTTCCAAAGTAGGCGCAGCGCGTCTTCCAGGCTGGTGTCCCCGCGATCAGATATCGCAGTGGTTAGTTACGCTTCAGGATATGTCCCGAAACCGTGTTGAATGGCGGTATAGCACTAAGCATATTCTTGGAGTGTTTGCTTAACCTTGTATGTTGTCAAGCGGAGTGACGAGAAAAGCGTATTATAATGCATGACAGTGAAAGCCGCAAGGAAGCCTCCGTGCTGATCTAGCTCTGCTCGTTCACGAAACTTGTTTGAATGCATGTTCCATCCGAGGTGTAGGCACCTCTTCCCAGTTTGTTTGTGCTTACTCTTCTATAGAAGCCGTAGCAATTCAACTTCCACCCTTCCCCATCTTTTAGGATTTTACTTTTTCATGGTTGTATGGCAGTTAAGCATTCGGTACGTGCTACCGGTGTAACGCTGTCTTTGATGATGATGATGTCACTTCGCTCTGATTCATTAAACGAGTTCATGACAATCGGTTCCTCTCGAGTCGTTGCCACGTTGGGCTGTTGTGTTTGACCTTGACGAAATCCACCTTTACAATATCTCTTGACGTCCTCCATATGTTCCTGTTTGCGAACACGTTACTCGAACTATTCTGTTGTCATTCTTCCTAAATCCGATTTCTTGCGGTTTGTGCCTGTGCCTCCTACCCTTGTATTGTGCTGTAAGACGGTGTTTTGCATGTCTCTAGAGGGCTCATGATGGGCGCTCGTCACTAGTGCCTCTACATTTGGAATTTCTCACTGTACAATGAAATCTCTCGGCGAAACCGATTTGTCCTCGTTACGGAGACTGTTGCACACACGACCTTCTATTTTGCATACGAAAATAACGTAACGGCTGAGCAATATAATGCTCATATGATCGTCGAAACAGCCCGCATGCCGTAGTCAGCTGACTTGCATTGATTGGCATTTCCAGTCTAACCAATTCGCCGATCGCCCGATCACGTGACGTTGCCACTTTGCTGTCACTGAACCTTTAATCAGTGCCAACAGTTGCTCATTGTGCTTGCTTGGACTTGATAATCTTGTTCCTAAATGAAAATAACGTCGCCAAATAGCCAACCATTTTACGATGCTTTGGTTATCCGAAAACCGGGTTAATCCCTCATTCTGTGTCCTATTCATTAACAGTCAAACATTCTTCCAATCTATGCATCCCTTGGTACTTTGGACACCCTTCTGGAGCCACTATCTATCAACGCCAACAAACCCCTTGCGGCGCCCATCAAGGATCGAGCCGTCCGTGGTTTTCTGGCTGGAGCAACCAATCCTTTACTGCAAACACACCCTACACTCTCCGACGTGATTGTGTTCACACTACCACCCGGTGATGCTCTTTCGCTTGCAGAAGACACTGGACACGCCTCGCTAACCTCCTTGTTCGAGGCGAACAATCGACCGTTGGGGCCGTCTCGAGGTAGTGCTATCGCGGAATCAACGTTGACCAGTGAAACCAGAATGTCCACAGGTGCTATTCCAAGGCCTTCGGTTAGTCTTGATTGTTATAGCCATCGTGGAGCTCCGCCATCTGTTAGATATGTTTACCAAGCCCTCTTTGACTCCGTGCATGTTCATATCATTCTTTCTGATTACCCCTGTTTCAGAAACGACCTACTACACTGATCCATTTATGTCAACCCACCCCTGAACCGGATCCCAATCCCCGTGCCACCCCTTACACACTATCGCAAGCCCTGCAACTTTCCCGTATGGATCGAATATTCATTGATCATCTGCATCGTGTGGTCACCATCTGGTATCAGGCACGAACCATGTTGAGCACTTGTTGTCAATTCTCTTCGCCCGATGAGCTAGACGAGTGGTTCTGTCAGAATGAGGATGTTGATGAATATTTGGATAAACTACCACCAATTCAAAGAACTGCTCTGCTCCGCTTTCCTTGTGAGTCTGCTTCCAGTTCCATTTTCGTTTGTTTTCCATACCGAGAGAATTATTTTACTTTGCTTCGTGTAGTTTTCCACAGTGCCCATATAAACATTGTTGTATCAGGATTGCATCAATTTTTACAAATGATAGCAGTACTGAACGAAGCCCTAATCATTTTCTGTTGGATATAACGATCAGGGTAAGATATACATGACCACGAAAGGAGCGTCAATACAGCACGATCGTTGGGCGACGTGTTAATCACATTACTTTCCGAATGAACCGTTATTTTTTATTCAATCCTCGCAGCGGTCTTTTCTTTGTAGGTTCGGTGTACCAAACCTGAACAATATCCAACCCTGCTTCTGATGGTTTGTAATCATAAAACTTCATTACTACAGGACACGTGTAGAGTATGTAACATATGCGGCATAAGTCGTTAGCATTGTAGTTTTTTCGAGGAGTCTCTGTGATTTTGTTTGATATTGCCCACTACGATGGCATGAATCTGATTTCTGGGATATATGACTCACACTCATTAGGATCGTGAAACCGTATTCACTTATTATCCCTCCGCACACTTTCCAATCACATGTAGTGAACCTCTGAAAATGGACGAAATCGTGTTGACCTATTTTTCCCTTTACCGTCGGTTTCTTCCTATTCAAGCTCTTCGGCTAGAATCGCTTGTGATCAGCGTTCACGTCGATTTATATAGGCTTTTCTCGTTTGTCATTTTCCTTTCCTTCAATCCGGCGCACAAGCAAGTCATCGTAGTTGATGTCTCAGCCTGACGAATGCCGCCCAACTTAGCGTTCCGTTGTTCAATCGGCGTGAATTTCAATGCGTATATCAGTGCACCGGTGTGTTTTGTTGTAGCAATCGAATAGTGTTAAACCGAGTTTCTCTTTGCTTAAAATCAAATCTCTCCCTGTCTAGCTCGTTTTCTTCCCGGCTTTAGCGTCAGGATACCACGTTTGTTTAATCGGATGTGCAATCATCTGGTACTTGTGCATTACGCAGCTAACTGGTGCTGAGACGAATGCTGATACCCGTTGGAGTCTCACTATCATTTTAAGTTTAACTGCTTATCCTTCTAGGCCTGAACAACGCGACAGTAACTTAACCCACGGGCAGTCTATGACTCTGCGGCACCCGACCTGGATCAGGCTTATTCGTTCATGAATACACTCGTACTCAATTTTCCTGGCATGTGGGAATTCCTTTATAGACGTGCAACTACGATATGACACTGTTGAATTATGTTAATGTTTCTTCACTTACCCTTTGATGCACTCTTTTCTTCCAGCCGCGTACATCTTTGATACCTACATTCGACTACAATTTTCCAATTATCTACGTTCCTTGTTATTAACTTCACAAACTACCGGTGAGTTACGTGTGTTACATTGCGCCTTGAACTAGTCGGTCACGTGTTTTATTCCGTATCTGATCAATATAAACATCTTTCTGTGTCCATTTTCAAGTACCATGTTATGTTGCGTTACTGACTCCGTGTTCAGGCGAAAGTATATCTTTCCTTCCATGTATCTGACTTCTTTTTTTCGCTGAATCGTTGTCATATCAAGGACGTCACTGTAGAAGGTTTTGTGATTGAACGTGTTACCTAGATGCTCCGTAATGCAAACGACGCCGATTATTTTGAAACTCCCATTTGGTGAGCGTGTTTTGTAGTACTTTCATTATCATCATTGTCTGTATTACACAGGTAACGAGTACCAAGTGCTTAGCTGCCATACAGCCATGACAGAGTAAAGAAAAATCTAAAGGATATGGGGAAGGGTGGGACCTAAAACGCTACTGAGCCTGTAAAAGATTAGGCACAGACACACTTGTATGAGTTGCCTACACCTCAGATCAAGTGTTGTGAACGAGTAGAGCGACATCAGCATGACAGCTTTCTTGCAACTTTCACTGTCACATGTCATAACAAGTTTTCATCGCCACTTCAATTGACAACAGACAAGATTAATCAAGCACTCAAAGAAACTGTCTACAGCAAGACGGCTATTGAACACTATTTTGAGCCATATCACTAAGAGTAGGAAGCCACTGTAAATGTTGATCTCTTGGACCCCAACTTGGGAGACGGGTCGCACCAATCGCAGCTAGTTTAACCGTCGATGCATTCATCTGCTTCACTCAAGCCAGTGTCTGGCCACCCTTACAACGATGCCATTCCGAGTTAGGAGTAGCAAACAAAACCGCGTTAGAAAACGATGATTTCCCGTTTGCAATACGTGGTCTAACAGGCGAAGTGTATGCACATTAACTTGTTTTTCGATGACTACGTCGCTACTAAAGATTCTATTACGGATAGTTGTGTTACACATCCGATGGTGCCAAGTAACTCTAGTGATGATGCGAAGACAGCGATTTTCGAAGACCTGCAGGCGTTCGATTTCTACCTTTATCTGAGCCCTTGTTTCACTTCCGTACAGTAAAATTTTGTAATTTCTCTATTCTTTATATGCTTGGGATAGGTGATGGGATCGCGTTAAATCTTCCTGAATCTTTCGTTCTGCACTCTTGTCCGCTGGAAATTTTTCGGGCTTGGGTTTTGTTTAAGTAAACCGTTACCAAAAGAATACTCATGATTCGTGATGTACTGTTTGTGCGTACTTGGTTAAATCCTTTGTAAAACAGTTGATTTGAAACATTGAATATAGTAAGCTTCTGCTCTAGTAAACCACCTCATTCCTAAGTATTCCTACTCAGCGGGGTTATGGTTGGTGCTTATCTTCGGTTTCATTCACATGAAGCTGTTCCTGAGATACGGGGCAGGTAGTAAATACAGCAATCGAGTCACGCGTCGTACAATCGGAAGGTCCTGGTTCAAATCCCACACTCGTGCATTTTTGGGATATCTCCTTGCTCT
Organism: Atriophallophorus winterbourni; assembly: GCA_013407085.1. NCBI lineage: Eukaryota > Metazoa > Platyhelminthes > Trematoda > Plagiorchiida > Microphallidae > Atriophallophorus > Atriophallophorus winterbourni. Next base: position 59,587 of record JACCGJ010001110.1, read on the forward strand.
ATTTCCCCAATTTACCCGCAATCGTTATCGACATTAGTCATTGAAAATATGTGCAGCGGTCTGACGCGCTGTCCGGTGAGTGAAATCCTATCATCTGTTCAGATTCGTGTTAAGGAAACCAGAGAAAAACACTTGCGCTATGGGTACCTACAACCTAATAAGGGATAAATACACTTCTCCTCAAACCTGGCTGTGCCTTGATGTGTTTCGTTATTCTGAATTTCCTTATTGCGTTTTAGCCTAGTTCAATGTTGGCACAAGAAGCAGACTGCTTTCCACTATCATTTGCTATCGAATCTCCGATTACTAGTGGATCTTGCATCCTCTTAGCGTACAAGTCTCAGTGAAACATGCGAGGATTTATTAACTGCTCACCATGGTTGACTGCTTGTTTGAAACTTGGCCAAGTTAAGTAATATCTAATACCACGCTAACGTGATGGATATAGCTAGATAGATAGATAGATAGATAGATAGATAGATAGATAGATAGATAGATAGATAGATAGATAGATAGATAGATAGATAGATAGATAGATAGATAGACAAAGCTAGATTATAATAGAATATAGATAGAATAGATTATAATAGAAAGATAGATAGTACAAAGCTACGCGTTTACAGAGCGGCGATTCGCCCAGTTCTTACTTATGGTCGCGAGACGTGGCCTGTGCGGGCGGAGGATATGCAGAAACTAGAGGTTTTCGACCACTGGTGTCTCCGACGCATCCTCAACGTTCGATGGGATGAGCGAGTAACGAATGACGAGGTTCGCCACCGTTGTTTTGATATCCCTTGCCTAGTTCGATAATGCGACAACACCGACTGGATGGTTTGGCCGCATCCTGAGACGCTCGGACGCTGAACTAACCAGGGTGACACTATCGCCGACACCCTGCGCAGAATGGCATTGTCGTCGCGGAGGACAAGTGAAGACTTGGCTCGTCACCGTGAGATCGGATGTGGAGCTGCTTGGTCTACGATCGGTTAATGGATGGCGCACGTGGGATCGGACCTGGCTTAAAATCTGCGCGGATCTCTCTTCTAACCGCGTGACGTCAACGAAGCCGACTCATCCTCCACGAGGAGATAGTCTCACAAAAGTAAAGTAAAGATAAATAGATAGATACTTGCATGGATTGATGGATAGCTCGATGATGTCGTCATCTTGAAATTGGGTAAATTGCCACGGAATCACATGTTTCACATAGGCCGTGACTGTTCGCTTCCAGACAAATATTTGAGGAATGATGGCAGTGAGACTGCAACGTGTTCACGCATGCTGCTCGTTACCGATAGCGCCACTTCAACAAGGCATTACCGGTGCGGTCGAGAAATACTGATGACTGGCTAATCCATGATATAATTAAATGATCGGTGCCAATGATAACTCATAATCATCCTGGGAATTTCGCTTAGCGTTCGAATGCTTTTCTCTCTTCTTTGCAATTGCAGCTGAGAACTAAACTTTCGCTGGATAGTTTATTGCTGGTATTTTTCCAATTATTTACTCGTGAAGTCTTCCCCGTAATTTGGTGTCCCTTAGAGTTGCACTTATTTCATTTGAGCTTTTGTGTCTTGTGCATGAACTACCCACCGTTCTCCCACGAGGTTGCCTTTATTCTGTGAGACAGTTTCACACAATAATGAGAGAGAGAGAGAGACAATGAGAGTTCCGCTTAGAGCCAGGTTGTTCATGATCAATCTGGACAGCATGCGTTTGTACCACAACTCTCGCCATCTTTCCGTTCTCTCTCTCCGGATGTTGAAACCAATGCGTCTTCTGAATCACCAAAACAACACGGTTCTAGTGTAATTGCTTCATTTTCTCCGCTCTGTAGATGAAGGTATACGCGACTTCAACGCGCCCTACGTTCACTGTCTACGGGCCACGCATGCGTTCCAGGTTTGGATGCGTGATTTCGATTTGGACAGAACGCTACTTTTGATCAACCCGAGACCATGCGACGCGCATGCTTCACTGAAGGAAGATGAAACGCAAGATGCCCCAGCAAAATCCCCCGTACGTTTCTTTGTTTACGATAAAATGTCATTGTGCACTTAAATCATCGAAAGACGCTTACCTCACCCAAAGCCACACTTCAAATGCGTTTTCTTACAGTTTGCCCTCGTCAAATTGGGCAGCAAGATCACTTTTATGCCAAGGTTCTTTAAATACGGTTTTGTTTCCAAATATCAAGCTGTTGACACTTGGTTTTTCGGGCTTCATTATCAGTTAAGACAACGAGCTGAATCTGAGTCAAGCCTTGGGACACTCTGAGCTTTGTTTGCTGTGGCCGAGTGAATTAGGCACATCACCCAAGTAATGGCCTCACTGTGTTATTTATGATCAACACACTGCAACCCATTTGAGTCAGCCGAAGAAAAGAAGTGGCTGTATTCGTTTATTCGCAAATAATCTTAACCGGTATCAAACAATTCACACGTGCTCGGTCAAGTTGTTCCGGCATTTGCTTTGTCAGTTTCTGTGTCTTAAGGATTCACAGAATTAGGATTTGCTTGAGCAAAAGTTGTTCTAAGAATGGGGATAGTTTGATTATAATCCATCTTATTGGCACAGCCCACTGATTAAAACCTGAGGAGACGTTCTCTGTCGTTTACACAGTTCCTCACGAAATGTCATCAAGACTTGATTCAAATATGATTAACTACATCATACAAATTGCTTGGAAAACAGTGAACAGCATATAAACGTCAAGGCTGTATCAAAGGATTTAAACGGCTAGTGTTATCTTAAAATCCTAAACAGATTTGATTTCAGGCGGGTTTGGTGAATATGTTGTTTATGTTTGTGACTATTCGGATGTCCGATTGTGCAGTACTTTGTGCTGTGAGGTTAACACCGTGTATGCTGAAACAGGCTGGAGTCTCTTCCATTTCCTATTCCTTTTTGTTCCTTATATCTGTCTAGACCTGGGCAACCTGACAGTATCTTAGCCCACGTGCAGTCTCTGACTGTACGGCACTTTGCCTGGATCAGGCTTCTGCTTTCATTCATCCGTTCCAAGCCCGTCGAAATATTCAGGAAGTTGATCACGACTGTTCATAATAGAAGCGGCAATCACGAGGTTCGCTGTTATTTGAGCTCATCAGCAGAGCATATCCACCACTTCGGGGGTGGGATTCTAACCCCCGACCATCACCATTGTAGTCCCACGCCTTAACGACCTGGTCTACCGTTTGACCGATCGCAATTATGCGTTTATGAACTGTTCTCCAGACTGGCACATTTGAGTAGCTTTGTTTGCCCGACCAGTTCAGAAGGAGCCAGCAATATCTATTGTGGTCGCCCAACCGAACAGATATCCGTGTCAGGTCTTCCCATCAGATACAGTGTAAGCTAACACCGATTAGATCTGATGGGCATTGTTGTTCAAGCGATGTTTGGAGAATATGCTGTTTACATTCGTGACTACTCATCCGTGCCAAGCTCATCGAAATATTCACGAAGTTGATCACGATGGCCAATAATGGAAGTGGCAGCCACGAGTTTCGCTCTTATTTGAGCTCATCAACAGCGCATATCCTCCGCCCACCCGAATCGAAGTATATGCACTGCTGATGAGCTCAAATAAGAGCGAAACTCGTGACCTCCGCTTCCATTATGGACCGTCGTGATCAACCTGCTGAATATTTCGATTAACTTTGATTTTGTCAAGCAGGAATATCGAAATATGTCGAGCGACGATAAGAATAGACAAGGATACATGATTTTCTTTCACGGTTCACCTGAATTTTTCCTGACTTGCGCACACAGACCTCCATAGTTCAAAATATTTAGAATGCATGGAATTTTAAGCGTACACGATCATTTGTTTGTATTGAAAAACGTTAAAAATAGCGCATAAACAGCAGAGTCGACTGATTCCCGAGAACAGAAAATGTGTGAAAATGTTTATTTTAAGCACACCCGGTTTGAAGACCGCTCAAAAATACGACGTATGAATTCAGAACCTGTGCCGCATCGCATTGTTGTCTACACAATGCCCAGCACGATCATCTTGTCACGTGGCTCTAAAATGGTGTCTGCTGGACATATGTTTCTGATTGCAACAGTGGTTCTCATTCTAGAGACAATTTCTGTATTTCCTTAATACCGTGTGTGTGTGTGTGAGCCGTTGTGTTTGGTTGGCCGTTTTATATAGCTTTCGCTTAGAACCTCGTCTCACTTTCGTGGTTTGTCGTTTTACAGGCGAGCCTCTTGGATGACGCTCCGGTTGTACCCCTCTCATCGGAAGCCGCGTCCAATCTCTTTGGTCAACATCCCGGTAGACACTCTGCCGAGTCGGATGATTGGGAACAATTCTTGGACGGAATGAAGAAGTGAGTGGCGGTTGCCTTAGCGAACGTCAGCGTTGGCACAGCAAATATTCGATCAACATTGCAATGCGAACAGATGATATTTGGTCTGCTTCCGAGGTTTTCGCATTCTCGGTTAAGGAAATCCGGTGGATGTCTCGGTACCACTTGAGGTTTATGGTGTGCAATAGATGCCTTCAGTTTCCGTTGATTGATGATATATTGGTGTTTTGAATGAATCAAATCACACAAGACTGCACGTGGGCTAAGATACTGTCAGGTTGCCCAGACCTAGACAGTTAAAGGAAAGGAAAATAGCAGTGAGACTGCAGCGTGTACTCGCATGCAGATCACTACCGGTGGCAACTCAATTTAGCACGGATTTGCTGCGTAGCACCGAACGGTCATAGACTGCGCGTGGGTCAAGATACAGTCAAGTTGCCCAGGTCTAGACGGATATAAGAGTTAGTGACACTCTAGTGTGCTTTCGCGTGAAACTCAGTACCATTGGTTAATCCATTTTTATGTTGGGCCCTGCTATCATGCTTTTTATGCTGTACTCTAATTTTGTTTGTTATTTGGCTTTATTGATCTGTACTGTGACCTTTTCAAAGCATGTTTTTCCTGACAGTGCCTGAGCAAGAACTAAGTATACGAATTCAGCAGCTTTTAGGTCCCACCCTTCCCCGTATTTTAATTTTTTTAATATGGTATGGTTGTGTGGCAGTACTGTCAATGATGATGATGATGACGATTCAGATAAACCCGTTCTTGTCAGTCCATTTTGCCTCCGAGAGAAAATTGGTCCCCTGAGTTGTACTCTCTTGCTTTTGTTAGGTGTCAAGCAAGCATTGAGTCCAAGGAAACGTAGTTAACTGTTGTTATCTGATTGAATTTATTCCACGCGATTTACTCATGCTTTCCACAGATTCCGCGATTTGGCAGCTGATCGTGGCCGTCGATTGTTCAGTCAAGGTGCGCTGAGCCTCAACAAGCTGAGCAGTAAGTGATCTAAATTCCTCGTACGTATTAGTCGAGTAGTTTGTTGAACAAGTCTCTTTATCCAAAAGACTTCCATTTTTTCAGTGATTGGTATTCACTGGGGGCTTGTTCACGTTTCGTCATCAAGCTAGATGACATGGTCTGTAAAAAAACCCTTGTGAAGCGTGTGTTGTTCTTCGCTCAGATTGTTTTATTCATGTCTCTCTGGGCTTGTGGTTCTCACTTCAGCCCAGGGAGTGTAGGGATAACACGGCGCTGTTTGCTTCCAAATTTTCTCACATTCATTCGACCTTGCATGTTGTTCCGTCATCGCGCCACTTTTGTTGCCTCGTAAAGGTTAACTTATCAATCATCCCGTTTAATGATGGCCTTAACTGGGGACGATAAACAATGTCGTTTAGTCCGCGAGTTTATGTGCTGTTCGCGTCTGTAAACAGGACACGAATTTTCTCATCGCTGTTCAGTTTGATGCACTATGACGGGATATCGCATCAGTTCACAAGCAAGAGCACCATAGCAGTACATCGGTAGTGATAACGTGTAACCTTACTTTGGTTGTTTATTGGGGGTATTGGGTTTACTCACACTAGCTCTCTAAGGCTGTTTGCAGTTTGTGCAAATACATATGTATGTATCTACGTATGTGTGTATATATATACGCATATGTTTGTGTATGTATATATGTTTGTATTTATCTATTAGTGATATTTTAGATCAGGGGATGTAAGCAACCCAATCTACTGATATGCATGTTTGTTCATCTTGTAGCGCATACTGGGTGGACCGACTGATCTTTGGACGACATTGCCACGAGCAATATGAATAACTTTGTATTGCGAATTCATAGTAAATTGCCGTGATTGATGAACACTTTGTGAGCTTGTCCGCGCCAATTTATTGGTGCAACATAGGTGAAAATATCGAGCACGGTTATGCGTTTGTGGATAATCAATAAACCCTGGTGGTTTCTTCCTCCTTGAAAACATCTTACCCATTTTCTCAACTTCATCTGAATATGCCTTCCTCCGTTTCCAGAAACTCGGACCGTCTCACAGAAAGTAATTGACCCGAATTACTTTTGCAATACGTTTTCTCACTCTTGCACTGCCGTTTACATCACAGCACGAGATCTAACAACGCTGCGCCCGATTTCCTCTTCCCAACAGCACGCTCACACGTTTTTTCCGTCTAGTTTTGGTAACAAGTCATCTCCGTCTGTTTCTCTTTCACAGCCGACATAAACGCCACCATTCGGTCTGGAGCCTCCTCTGCGATGTTTTCCAAATTTTCCAGTGTGTTCAAGTCATTCATCACATCCCAAACCAGTCCGACAGCTCCGACGAATCACTGATACGCGCTGCGCACCCGCCTTCCGCATTCCCGATCTGTGATTTCCACATCCCACATCTCTCATCGATCTCACGCGTCTATTTTTCGTTTGCTAATATTGTTATGGCTCACCAGCGTGTCAATGTACTGCGCCTGCGCGAGAAAAGGTTTACGCCAATGCGACTTCATTTTTATTCCCGTTGTCCGTGATGTTCGTATCGGGCGATAGGCTCAATCGTCCACGCCATATCTTTGCATTCCGCGATACACCAGTGTGTTTTATCCTTAATGCGTTTCTTTTTCTTGTAACATATTTTGGGGGGATATCATGGTTGTTTTATGGACTAACTACGTGATAATAAGCTTCTCGTTTGTCAACTAGGGAGTTGGCATTTAGAAAAAAAGAGATGGGGAAATTAGGAGGTTGAATAACTATTACTTCCGATTCCTTAGGTGCATGTGGGCGCTGACAACTCATATTTGCTCGAAAAGACCGAAGCGGATAGCATTTGCTTAGAACGGCGTGCGATTCGCGTAGCATAAAACAGAAAACTGTCGTGTCGCTGCTGAGTTTACCTCGCGGAATGGACCTTAGGTCCAGTCGGACGAAGCATGGACGCTGCTAGTGTTAACCCTATGATCCGAGGAAAGCCAGCTCAAATCAACAGTTGTGAACTACTGAGCTACAGGTATTGTTGTTCAGACCGAATACAGATTACGCATCAAACAAAATTCCGACACTTCCAATGTGAAGCTGCGTAATTTGTTCGAATATTTTCGTGTTATTATTATTATAAATGCGGTGCGCTTCGATTTTGAATTATTCCACCGCTATCTAAAATCCGCTTCGTATTAGATGCTTTTTTATCGAACCACAACCAACCACCGAGAGATTTGTGATATTGTTCTCCTATCTGATTATGACATGCAATTGCGTCGATTTATTTTCTTATAATGCAAAAAAGTTAATGTGTACACACCGGATCTGTAACCGGTACACCGAAAAGTGCGCAAGAGTTCGAATAGTCGTATGTTTCTAGTCAGAAAGCTTGACTTGTTCTTCATGTAGTTTGCTTGCATCGTTTACTTGACTCGTCCAGTAAATGTTTCATTGTCATTTTTGAAATGAAAGCTCAGATATTAAATGTTCATTTGTGGGTGTTCGCCGACCTTCCATAGTGGGTTGCTCGCGTTTCGTCACCAAACAAGATGACATCATCAGCGTAACCTCCTGCGAAACAAAAGGGTTATGAAGCTTACCACACGCGTTTGGTCTGCTTGTCGCCGCATGTAGAACAAACGACCTCTTATCAGGAGTGCTTGATGGAACTGCTAGATCGCTGCTTGCAAACGCACTTTAATTTCAACGGAAAGCTATATGAACAAATCAAAGGAACAGTGGTGGGTTTTGCTATTCCAAGACTAGTAGCTGAAGCATTAATGCGGAGACTCGAGTGGGTCGCATTTCCTTTAATTGAACCAAAACTATTGCTTCGTTATGTGGACAATACTTTCGTGAAAACGCAACTGGAAGAAGTTAACCGACTGATCAACTGTATTTATCGGAATTTAATCTACAAAGAATAACTAATGTCTACATTATTTGGGCGTTCACATTAAGATGGCTAGCAGTGACTAACTGGAAACGATCGTCCACCGAAAATAAACATATCAAATTCTAAATTTCAACAGCAAGCAACTTATAAGCGGAGTTGCGTCAGCGCATTATCCAAACACGTTCCAACACATTGCAGACTCGACAACTACAGAAAAAGACGGAGAAACACGTACAGCGTAAATATAAATAATGGTTATTCTTGGAGCTTCATCAAACGATACAAATAGCTTCGTTCACGCCCGACGAGATGGAGCCACCCTACCTTATGTGGAACACGTCTCGGAACTTGCGGCACTTCCAATTTCAAGCTGCGTTGCGTTTCGACCGTTCGAGATTGATGTTACAAAATTCTTCACACGCAATTGTCCTGTATTGTAATAGAACCAAACAAATGTCGTCTACAAAATACCATGCAGAAATTGTAAAATGCGTTACTTCGGGCAGACAGGAAGAAGACTGTGTGCAAGACTACTCAAGCATGTGAAAAGACACGACCACAAACGACATGAATTCGTTTGGAATAAATGGTCAATCCTTGACACCGGTAGAACTCGCCATAAACTTGAATTTCTCGAGGCATGGCATTCAGCGACAAGACCAATGTTTGCAATTATACAGTACCTACGGACCAATGAATGTCGTTTGTTCTGTATGCGGCGTACGACAAGCAGCCTTGATACAGGGTAAGTGGTATAAATGTGGTAAACCTCAAGGTCATTTTGCTCCACAAGAAGGTACGCCAATGATGTGATCTAGTTTGGTGACGAAACGCCCTGTCATTTATAGCCGATCAGCTGACTTTATTGAGATTGGTTCATCTCACACGTATTTTTATTGCGCAGCCAATCGGATGCGTTCTGGTCGCAAGTTGATTAATTTCAGACATCGAATATTTGCTGAACAAGAGGAAGATGAGCAGCAGGGTTTGCAAGGTTCTACCTACACAGCGTCTGTAATTATTCTTAAATCGATTGTAATTGAGACAGGCCAGGTTGGCACGATTTATTTCCACGTGGTTATCATTTTGAAGTAACCAGACTCCACACATTTTTAAATAAGAAAAACAAAAAAAAGATCAAGTCTATGGGCATTAAGGCTTCTTGTGTATGTCTACTTTGTTTATAAAATGCTCCCATATGGCGCACGTCTCCTATAGCCTCTGACAACCAAGTCCAGCTTCTGGCCTGCACGAGTCGCTCCCCGAGCCCGGCGGAATTGCTTCTACCAACAGGAGAAGGGGCGCGGGCGGGTGAAAATTAGTTTGCTTCGGGTAGATGGAGCTCGTTAGCCTGGGAGGGCATTTCATCTCAGGGAAGGAAAACCCTGATTTTAAACCTGACTTGCGGGATACCCGATCGCGGGAAAGGCTTCGGGAGAAAACCTTGAAGAAAAACCTGGAACAGAGTCTAGTAGACGGTTAGTTGGTGCACACCACCTCTTTCTGGCATCTCTGCTGCCTTGCAGGTCGCACTGGGTTGTGCAAAGGCTAGAGAAGCTGACTCGAACAAACGCCGAGTGGTGCTGGGGACGCCGCTTTGTACCCAAATTCACAAGAATCTTCATTGAAGCCGACTCATCTTCCGGGAGGAGATAGTCGCACACAAGTACAAGTACTTTGTTTTATCTATGAAATAGGTATCGAGCAGTTAGTTTACCTCAGCGTTTATTCCCATTTATCCTATTTTTCCACAAAAGTGAGTGTATATCTTCATGGGGTTGACATAATCAAACCTGCTCCACGTTGAACGGCTTGCTATGGTCGGAACTATTAGATATTTCAGCTCTTCATTAATGTTTAATATAAAGAAAACAATATGCAAAGTCAAAATTTCAACGAGATGAATGCTTTCTCAATATTCAACGCTCACAACCATGTGACGAATTGGGTGAATGATCGCTAGTTTGTTGACGTTCCAGATGGCAATTTAAGATGTTTTGATCGAGTAATCGCGAAATATTGAGCTATGGTCTATTTGTTGGGGATTAGCTGGGAATTATCGGCGATCGGAAAATGAAACATGTTGTTTCACAATGATTCGAAGATGCGCACGTCGAAAATAGAACTTGCGCGAGAAATAATTTTGACAGTCTTCCGAAAATAGTGTTAAAATACACATAGGAGAGCATCATAGAAGATAGAGTACAATAAAAGAAATAATGAAAGGAGAATTCAGCTTGGGCCTAACACCAAGTGAGCAGTGGAAACAAGTACAATGAAAGCATGCGTTTATTTGTGCTTATAGTAATAAATTGATGAGTCCAGGTGACAAGGAAATACCTGACAAGTGCCTCTCTATTAAGGTATGTCGTTTTAATCCTGTATCGCTGGATACTGCTACACAAAGCGTCACGCTATTAACTTATGACTTGATATATGATGTTCACAAGTAATCGCAAACACGTGGTTCCCGCAACTTTGTTGATTGGTTTTTGTGTTGAAGCGTTAAAACCGTCTGCATGAACATCAGCGGTATTCTTGGGTTGCATTCCTAGCTGTTGACAGATGCAGATAACTGGATGATCAGTGACAATTGTAGTGTATTTTCGTAACGAGACGATGTCCGATCACACCCAGTCGGCAAAATGCCGAATCTTTTTACGCGAGCAAAGTCTGTAGCGGACTAGTGTCTCTAGACACATTCATCATTGTACAATTCTACGTATTCTACCTTCCGCTAACATACGATTCAGCGGTTAATCAGTAATTATTTAAATAATGAACGACACAAAATGAAAATTACAAGCAAATTTCTTTCTCACAACTGTACTCGATGTTTATTACATTTGGAGTCAAGTGACTTTGTGGCTAACGGTATTATTTGCGCCCTCGTCACATTCAACATTTTGATGGAATTAGCGCTTTTGGGCAGTCGTTGAAAAAGCTAACAACGTCTGTTTCTGCTTCCAATCAGGTTGTCATCTGAGTTGTTCCCGTGCAGCTTTTCCACACACACAAAACAAATGATCTAGGCCGTCAATGTGGGTCACTACTTGATCGTACTGCAAATTAGTTTATTCACAAATTTTCTTACGGCAATCAATCAACCTTGTTGTTTTGACCCATTTTTAGTGTGAATAAGGAATATACTACGTCTCGCGCACTTAAAAAGCTGTGTATTTTCTACATTTCGAACTATGCCTATTTTACTGCGCAAGTCAGAAAAACGCCATGTGAACCGGGAAACAAAAAGATTTGAAAAAATCGTGCGGACTAAGCTTTCGTCAAATTACGCATGAGGGCTGGATGTATCTGGATAGCACTGGTTGTCGACAAAGAAGACATTTCACATTTGAAGATAATACTGCCAATTGGAATTCTTCCACGCACCCAAATTATGTATATATTCCTCGTTGTTTTTTTTCCATTTAATACTGGGGTTAGTTCGTACAACCACATGGAGACATTTTTCTTCTTACTTATCCTTCGTTAGGCCAGAAGGACACTTTTCACTAATGCATTACACGAGCATTATTATATTGTAGTCGGGGCAAAAGAGGATTAGACCAGGAAAATTGGGACCAAATTTAAAACAGCGTGGATTTAGACGGAATTATTCCTGTTTATCTAATTTACTGATAATGCTGGATGATTGGACACAAGCGGTAAGGGCAAGCAGTACACGCCTGCTGCCCAGATATCTCCAAATAATTTGATCGTGTTAACCATAGCCTACTACTTCGGAAGCTTGAAAGGATTGGTATTACCGGAAATTTGTTGAATTGGTCAAATGACTACCTAAAAATCGCACTACTCAGGTAGGTGTTGATGGTTCAATAGCAAAATTAATCTCAGCAACTAGCGGAGTTCCCAAAGTTTCAGTCCTTGGTCCGATCCTTTTTCTGATTTATGTCAATGAAGTACATGAAGAAGTTCGATCTAACGTTTCGTTAATTGCAGACGACATAAAGATATGGCGTTGAATTCGTGGCCCAGAAGACTGTCTGCTATTACAAAAAGATATTGATACGCTTCACAGCTGGTCTTTGAAGAACAAACTGCCGTTTAACTTCAACAAATTCAGACTCTTGAATGCGGGGAATCGAGTTGAGTTCGCATACCATATAGGTTCACATGTCCTTGAAAATTGCAGTGAAGAAAAATATTTGGGTGTCTGGATATGCTTCAGTTTAAAAATCTCAATTCAAACTAACTGCTTTTATAAAGAAACACGTGTCCTAAATCTACTCAAACGGGTTTTTGGGAAATTTTCTCCCAAGATATTCCCAAGGATCACGAATATATACTCGAGACCAGTCATGGAATAAGGTGTGCAGTCATGGTCTCCTTGGCTCAAGAAGGATGTAGAACCAGCAACGCATGTTGGAAAGAATGGAATATATTCAAAAATTACTGTACAAAATTGCGAACGAAAGAACAAAAGTGAATCGAGGTGTTTTCCGCTCATGACAGAACAAGGAATGACTACTACAGTCCAAGAGACAGCGGATGCTCTTGCGAGCTTTTACTCCCAAGTGTTCTGCTGGAAACAGCAAATATTGCATCATGGTTTATCAAACTCCTTAGAACCTGTAACTGAACCAATAATTGATCAACCAGTTATGGAACGACACCTACGGAGACTAAAGAAGAAGAAGAACTCTCCGGGTGGTGACAACATTGCCCCAGCTATTCTTCGTGCATGTTATAGACAGGGTTCATACAGTATAGCGGAGGTTATCATCCAGAGTCTTCGCGAATTTTGCTTACCGTCAGCATGGAAAGCTGGTGTGATAACACCAAGGGTGGTTGTCATTTCGACGTAGCAAATTACAGGCCTGTTATGCTGCTCCACTGCATCTTACTCCCGGAGAGCTACTATGCTTGTCATTGGACTCAAAAATATGCCATTTGCCGGGCGTTAGTCGACTAGAGCTGAGGACACTTCCACCAAGAAGAATGCTAGGTGATCTCATCCTAGCGTACAAAATACTTACTACTGTTTCCCACCCCCAGGACATATTATTCCACCTTCGAACTTCCAGCAACAGCCGTCACCACGGTTGCAAGTTGGAAATACCACATTCCAAACGGAACTGCCGCAGGTATTTTTATTCGGTGCGTGTGTGCTTTGTTTGGAATTCCATACCTTCCGAATTGGTAAGCTCAAACAGTTTATATATATTCAATTAGAAACTTGACGATTATATGAGATCTAATACGAATTTTGCCCACAACTATTAATAAACTATACTCGTCCCATTGATTATATATATACATATATACATTTGTACCTATAGTTCCACTCTATGGTTATTGTAAAGTTAAAGTAAGTTTTCAACCATAAATATTGAATCTTAAAAATAATTTAAAGCGCATCCTAACTGAATGTTTCGTCAGTCGGCAGCGCAACATGGGTTTCGCCGAAACAGATCTTGTTTCTCACATTTACTCATCACTCTGGACGATTGGACAGCATCTCTTGACCTATGATACTCCGTTCATCCCTGCTATATTGATGTATCATAGGCATTCGATAAGGTCAACCACAGCCTGTTTCTGCAAAAGCTAGTGCAAAATGGGATAACAGGAAACTTATTATCGTGGATAATGGATTATATTACCGATCGGCAGGTGCGAGTCCGTATTGACGGCGTTCTATCAAAAAGCATCAACATCACCAGCGGCGTCCCACAAGGTTCAGTGCTCAGTCCTATCCTTTTCTTTTATACATAAATGATATTGCGCAAGTAGTACGATACAAGATGGTTCTTTTTGCTAATGATATAAAAATATGGAATCAAATGAAGATTGTTTGATGCGACAAGAGGATTTTGGTGTCAAGTAAATCAGATGAGTTTCAACATACGTAAATGTAAAATGTTACAACTTGGCCATGCATATATATAAACTTGGTCATGAAAACTTGACTTGGACCAGCGCTGAGAATGACCTCGGCATCTGGATTACTAATAACCTGAAACCGAATAGTCATCGCAAGGAAGTATTCAACAGGGCAAGCAGTATCTTGGGGATACTGATGAGAATATTTGGGCGGTTCTCTCCTAATACGCTACCCCGAATTTCAAATAATTACATCTATACGACGATAGAATACAAGATCTCAGCTTGGGCACCGTCGTTGCCTTAAGACATTGATTTGTTAGGTAAAAATTACCACCGGGCGACTAAGTTAATTGATGGGATTCAGCAAATTCCATATCAAGAGCGAAAGGTCAAGCTAGGATTGACTGATTTTACGTAACGGAGATTAAGGAGCGACATGATCCTAACATTTAAAATACTGCGGATGGAAAATCCCCTCTCCGTGATTTGATAAAAGCTAGTTCAACTAAGAATACACGGAGTCATTCAAGTTGTCTCGTTATACTGCAATCAAAACTCGATTGTAGACGTCATTACTTCTAGGTGCGTATTTGCTTTCTGTGGAATTTACTACCACAATGTATCGTTAACGCTCCCACGATCCGTGATTTCAAATCAAAACTAGATGTTTATATCAAAGACCACTCCACTATCGGCCCCGTATATTGACCCAATATGAACCCACACAAACCAAACGCCTCGATAGAATTTTGATTGCATTCGCTGTATTTTTTATAGCTGTCATCCAATGGTACATGTAAATCGATTGCTTTTTTACCATAAAAATCTTGATTCTTGAACTTATGCAGCGGATCTATCAACGCTCAATAAAACTAGTTTTCAGCATCTGAAACAAGTATTATAAAAAAAAAGGATGGCTCAACTAAATCTGTTCGGCTTTCCATATCGCCGAATCATAGGATAACTTA